>JAQFYC010007115.1:0-11014 GCA_034694165.1 Tomocerus mixtus
GCGAATTATTCAAGTCCGTGAGAAATTCCTACCTCCGTTCAATCTGTTGCTCTGCATGACTGTACTGTACTGTAGTCATGATGTTGATTGTAGTAATAATGATGAAAATGCAACAAAGATACCTTAGAATTAAAAACATTACATAAAAATTTCATTTAGAGGAGACAATTAATAGTATAACAGTTTCTAATGCCTGTTAGCGACACTACATTCTTTTATTGTAAGCATTTGACATGGAGTAAAATGTAAGCTTGCTTGCGAGTAAGCGTTTTGTTTTGCGAATTTCATTTAATAGTAATGTTGCCGTTACCGCTGGTAGGTAATATAGTGGTGGTACTACTACCACTCTGTTTACAAGTCCACTATTTTTATTCTTTTATTTGTCTTCACACAAGATTTATGGCACGCAATGGCATAAACCATATATATTAAAATTAATGAGAACAGAACACCAAGAAAATCTACAATGTTAGTCTAAATTAACTAACAAAATTGTTTTTCATTGTTTTCCCTTTGAAGCATAACTCGTTCACTCATTAAACTTAAGTTACTTAACCACTACGAAGGTAGTATAGTTAATTTTAATAGTTGCTCGAATTATTGACAACTAGTTTTTTCACTTTGCGTAAGATACGTAGTATGACATGTGAACTGTCAAGACAAGTTATGAGAGTTAATGAAATAATAAATGCGATTATATTATGTACCATGGTTAAATACCTAAGCAAATGAAATTAAATGCGCAGAAAACAAGAAACATTTAAAGAAATATATAACACAGTACATTACGATTTACGATTAGAATTAGCATTTAAGAGCGTATTTAGTACTAAGTACTAAGGTCTAGATAGAAATTCTCAAAACACTCTTTAAAATGGTAGATTACTCTTGTTACTGCAATTGGACCTATAAATAATAATCCAAAAATATTTCACCTCAAATAATAAAGCACAATGGTGTAACAATTATAAATTACCTTTGAGGACATTTTTTGACAGAAAAATTACCTTCAGCGTTATAACAATATAATGTAATCAGATCTGTGCTGTACAGATTGTATACACAATATAACTTTTCACTGTACTCAGTGCATTGTATTGTGTTACATGATATATAGAGATTTGATTGTGATACTGCCACTGTCCTCAAGGTGTAGGTTGAATTTGTTACGGTAGACTAATTTGGAGTTACACTTTTGTATTTGTTATTACTTCCTTTCCTTTCAACAACCAAAGATCATCAGTCTGGATACTATAGTATAATAGTTGTACTAACATACTCCCGTAGGAATCCAATCAAATCAAATCATTTACTAATATGTTTAGGTAGGAAGCTAGAAGCTGGGCAATAAAATGTCTCGTTTCTGTTGTTCTGTTATGTTATGAGCGTGAGAACGCATCCCTGTTTACAAACATTGCTATTAACAATAACAACACGTAGAGATTGCGTTAGAGATCTATCTGTAATACAATTAGTATAATGGAGATACGAAGTGGGAGTGTGCAATACTGTACAGGACAGCATCACATTATTATTACATTACATTGAATTGCTTCAAGCTTCAGGTATTCAATAGTGGAAACAAAGTATGTCCCTTTATAAACAACCCACGCCACGGAAGCGCCTTACGAATAACGAATAGCAATTGCAATATAAAAATTTACATAGGTGGTAGCTCACAATTATAGCTAAAGTCATAGAATTGTCTGCCTAACCCATATTGAAATCCTATTATAAATTAAGAATTAACCAGTTACAAAAGTATATACTTACACAGGACAGACACCCTTATTTTATTTTATCTTTGATTGCAATCTCATATTCAGTCTGTGAGTGGAATCTTTTTGCGATACTGAACTGTTGTCAGTGACCCGTGCGTAATAGTTGTCGTATCTCAGCCCTTCGTACACTATAGACATACAGATTGACAGATACATTTTTTAATACATAAAAAACAAGGGCTGGGTTCTCTGTGGCTTGAATCATCTCCTCTCAGCTAAAGGAAATGCAAAGTAAACAGCTAAATTATAGGCTAGTAATGTAGTTTTATTCCTAAAGGCAAACTTTTCAAGCTTTGTATTCTATGCATGTATGTAAATGTGAGGAACACTACCTTACTTATTATTTAACGTTACATTTCTGTATATAGGTATAAGTAGCCTATTATAATGTATAGGTAAATAACTGCATGTGTATTAATGCAAAGTATTTTAACGTATAAGGTAAGTACATAGATAAACAAACCAAAGCAAAAAATCTGCGTACTGCATTGTGATATCTGTACTTATTGATGTGATGGTCTGTTGATACCGTAACTTAAATGCTAAAGTAAAGCACTAAGCTTTTTTCAGGATTTAGATTGAATTGAGGTTTTAAGACTCACGTCAAAACGCATCGCCATAAAAACGCCTTGCTAAGGTAATGTGATCTAATAGGACTAATAAGTATAACTGTGTAAGCTCTCTGCATTCTTGCCGAATACGTGAGTTGATTTTGTTATTAAATGTTATTAGAAGGAGAAAAGCAATACGCATGCATACATATAGGTAGACACAGACACATAAAGTCAACACAACACAAACCTGTAGCTTGAAGCATTAGAAATTTTTATAAGATGAAGATAAAGTCAATGCGCATATTTATTATGTAGCAGGGGATATACGTTTTTCTATTGCATAGTTTAGTTCTTTAGTTACCTTAGACTGTGCATGACCATAATTTTCTTTGTACAGTATCTGTATCTTATGTACACGTATAGCAATTTGTGCAAAATTCGAGCACGGCACGTTATGTTATTTATGATTATTTTGCTTGCATTTATTAGCATGATAACAGTGATGATCGAAGGTACTAATTTATGGAATATTTTACAGTAGTAAAATCAAACTCGAACAAAAAGACAGCCCAGGCCGGGACAAGACAGTAGTGGGGCAGAGCAGCAGAAACACGGCTTACATTGAAGTAGAGTTTAGAAAGAGTCTAGGCCAGTCATGCGACTAAACTAAGCACAACACAAATGAACGGAATTTCTGTGTGGTGGCGGTGGTACTGATTCAACAACTTGGTTGTATCTTGAATGTATAATAGATCAGTAATGAATTTAAACTATGTATTAGGTATGTACTTTGATTTTGATGTGTAGGAATTGAATGTAGCTGGCTGTGGATACCTAGATTGTAAAATGCAAGTGTAGGCCAAGCATTGCCGTATTTGCAATTTAGTTATAGTTTGAAAGTGCCATTTGGCACCGGACCGGAATCTCAATTCTTGTTTGGCAGTAGCAGAAACGCTGCGAGTAATAAAATACTTACTATCAAGGTACATACCTAACTCGTTTCTGTTCATCACGTTGTTCATGATGTTAAAGAATTGGTTTACTTATCCGTCTCGACCACTTACTATTATGTATTAGGCATAAGTATCGTGTAAAATAAATGTCAAAAACATCAACATAAGATGCAAACGCGCGTACGCTGGACTGGACTGTAAATTGTAGTACAATACAAGGTATCAATTTTAAATTGTAGCTCATTATTTTAGGAACTAACTTTGTAAATTGAATGACAAAGATCAAGGATCACTTTGGGTCATGAGTATCAACATAGAAATAACTTGAGGATTTTCACCAAAATTGTATAGGTACGTGGTACGTACGTAAGTTACCTTGTATAATTATGTAAGTTATACGCATATCAACATCATATTTGCGATTTCTTGCAAACGTTGCGTTCAGGTCCACATTTTTGGATGGTTAGTAATTAGTAATGTAGTGGGGTATCCCCAATTCACCTTTCGAATTTACAGTTATGGTACATATTGAATAGTCCTTCACAATTTTAAACAGAAAACATATCATATACAAAGATTCACTGATCAACACGTGTACTAATTACTTACAGTTTTCTATAATTCCTATACGCTGGCAGCAATAACGTTAGTTTAACCATACATGCCTGACTTATTAGTTACTAAATGGACAAAAAATTCTTCTCTATCATGAATGATTACAATAATCATAAATGTGCAAATCACACTTCAAGTTTAAACGTTGGGCTAGCATCGACTGCTAATTTGAATTGCAAATTTATTGTCTTCCTTTAAAACGTCCTCAAGTCGTTTACTGTACTGTACATCTTACGATTGTTTAAATGGTTTGGTATACACAAGGTAACTTTACCATACCTTTCTACTAGTGTACATTACATACATGAGTTTAAGACATTCCTGAATGCTTACTAATTCAATTTTTAAACCTATCTACAAAACTTTGCTTGTGTATGTAAGCCCAATACCACACACATTGAAATAATAAAGGATAATGCAAGTTTTTATTTGAATTGTTAGTTAACTAACAATCAGTAACACCATAAGTATAATAATATAGAATAAGTAAACTGATTATGTTAATTTAAGTTATGTAAAAGATTACACATGTACTATGTAATATGATTTTTGTTTCAATTTTTAATTTCTTAAACGGTACATACACAAGAATTTCATTACACAAGTTTACCTGCAAGCGTAGGAAATTGAAATGCAATGCGAGGCTAGGCTGGGCACGAGGAAAACTAGCCAGAGCAGTATAATGCAGTTCAGTGCTTAAGTATATTCGTGATATCAACATGATTAGCTAAAGGTCTCTTTCTAGGTTGATAACGATACATAATAATTATGTATGTATGCTTGAGGTACGTAGAAGTGGGAAGTGAAGTGACGTGACGTAAACGGTACTGACCTGATGACTGTAATAAAATTACCCATCCTGTTCTGTTCTGACTAATACATATACCATAATATAATGCAGAGGAGAGGATCATAAATATTTATACGAATCAAGTTGTAATTGTCGTAAGTATGTAGTATATAGTACTAATCTAGCTTACTCGTCTGACGATAAGACACATGTCGTTCCAAAGAACCACAGGTGTGTTTATCTATGTAGATTAGTAAAAGCCAGAACAGACCAGGACAGGAAAGTGACAATGCCGTAACAATAACAATAACAGCAACACAAATATTCATACAGCTAGAGGAAAAGTGAGATGCAGATGGACTCTCCTTTGAATTAACAAGTTTAATTGTATACCGTATCTTACAAATGTCTTCCAATTTCCAAGAATTAAATTAGGTAGATGTTTTCATATTCATAACATTCCTACCAACTGCAATATTGTAATATCGTATGACTACACCTATTTCTATATTTAATCTATATCTGTACTTATGCTACATGCACAAATAATACATTTGCTAATAACACACAATGTTCGTTAGTGTTTTGTGTTTGCCCAGAGACTGTGTGCTAAGGAAAACCTTGGACCGGGAATATTCATATAGTTGTAAGATTGACAATATTTTATAGTTTAAATTAATGCATTACATAAATTACTTTGTAAGTCAATGCTCTATGTAATCCATGCAAGTGCAATCAGATACGTGTAATTTGTTCGTCCGTAAAATAAGGTATGTTTTATCTGTAATTGTATTCATTTTGTGATAATGTTAATGCGTATGAGTTCAGTAAACTCAAATAATCGATTGTATGTAATGACTTATTTTAACTATGTGAAATCTAATTAAGTATTCATTTTTCTTGTTAGTTTATGACTAAATATGTTAACATACCTAATTATGCACGTCAATGGACCTTTTATCTACTAATTATTCTAGAAGATGCAAGAACAAACCATTTTAGATTCTTATATATACTAAATTATATGCTTAACCAAACCTATGTATGTATAATGAAACCATTTAAAAGGACGAAAAACTTATTGTATCTTCGAGTCCTATTTTGTCTTCAGCCAACGTCACTCTGCTAGTTTGTGCATTGACTTTAGATAAACTTATAATCTTTAAAGACAATTTCAGTTTATGATTTAATTTATTTCTTTGCATTCTAAGACTTGGCATAAGTAGGAACTCCATCGTCGTAACTCTCCAGTCTGAGAGTTACATTTTATAATCATATTTTTAAACTGCATTTCTTTGTTTTTAGAAAAGAAGAATTGAATTGCATAACTTGCCAGCATCAGCCCTTTTCACACAATACGACATTAGAATATGTTCCTGGGATGTGGTTTTTGTTTAATTATTCGCTGAAATAAAACATACATGTGCATCTTCTATGTTATTGGCAGTATCTATTGTAACTTGTAAGCAACTACTGATTGCAAAGAGATGAGAAGAGAAACGAAAGTTAAAAATAAGTTACTGGTAGCATATAGTGGTACAATTAGTTGTGTCTATGTATACAAAGAGATGAAAACGAAAACGTTTATTTATAATAGGATTGTATGTACTGAGAGATAAAATAATTATGATAATAAAAACAAAATGCCACACGGAAACTAGCGAAAAGGAAAAAACAAAAAGATGTACATACATTTCCTAGGTGTAAATGAATCATGAATCACTTCAGTAAAATCCTATTTTAATCTCGATAAGCTTTACCTAAATTCATCACGTTATTTAGTAAAGAATACATAAAGAGCTTAAAATTATTGCGACATTCCTGTAGTAATGCAATGGATGACAATTTAATACGATTCTTTAATTTTCTCAGCAGATTTATTTTGTTATGCTACTTATATGTGTATATTTAGGCTACAGCATACAGTTACAATTTACAATTTAGAATACAGTTATTTTTCTTTGCATTTGCATCAGCAAAGTCAAAACAACCCTTCCACTTCTACTTTCATAGTTGGTACAATGTAGTGCAATATAAATAAATTTCCTTACCGTCACTCCAACGAAAGAGAAAATATCTTTCTAACAATAGAATTTAGGAAAAGGAGGACTGAAAACTACCATTACTTTATTTAGTATCCAAGGATTAGTTAGTACACTCTTAAAGTGATAAGTTTTTCAATTTGGCTTTGGGACTGCAGAAGCGATTTCTTAATCCTACCAAATATGTAAGAAAAGTCTAATTTAAGGAACAGGTAAACATACAGGAGATATTTATGTCCTTTTTTGCTAGTCGTAAAGTTCATTGCTTCCAATCCAATCGTAGCTAAGCAAGGAAGGAGTAATAAAATTGTATCGTGAGTCGGTAGTTAGCTTTTTAAGTAAGAAAGAGTAGCCAACAATGAGCAAATAGGATTAGTGTCTAAATCCCACATGAAGATACTATGCAGAGATATTTCATTCGCATTCGCACAACAATGCAAAATACACATCAAATTATCATCACACCTTTTAGCTCGTAAATATTGCAAATGTACAAATACAAACACACACGCCATTTCTATTGAAAATATTATGAGTGACGACAGTAAGAAGGTTTCCTCTGTTAGAGATTTGAATAGAAACTTGAAAAGTGCTGCTACTAAGCATGTCATGTCAAATCAAATCAACTATTACCTTTTAATGAAACTGACATGAAATGAGAGTGACGGAAGAAATCATGTTAAATAGAAGTTGTTGAAAGAAATATCAAGTAGGTATATATAATCTAAAGATGTTTGTATGTATCTCTAACTCCATAATAATAAAATAAATCTGCCTACTTACATAGTATGAATAAATTACACAATATGAATGAAAATGCTTAAAGAAAAACACTTTCCATCTCTATACTGCATCAATTGTTAGCAGACAGACTGAACAAGATCTATTTATTAGGAAATACATATTTAAATCATCCAATTACTCAGACTTTTCCTGATAAGATTTTCTGTTGTTTTCTGGAGATGTATTACATTAGCTAACCACCAAATTTGATCTTAGTATGCCCAAACTAGACCATATTATTACTACAGAATGCACTTAGGTACCTGTAGGGCCTTTGTGGTTCATAATTTGTTGAGGCAATCAATTTGGGATAATGCTGATCCTGTGTGATGCTATTGATGTGATGTGATATCATGTATTCCTTGCTTATATTATATTTACATATGGAGAAACTTTATTTAATACTTCCTAACAAGGCAATCCAATTTCCTCCTCATCTCATCTTTTGATCTTAATTTAATTGCCATGTTATATAGGCAAGTATGAATGAGATTATTTCTTTCTGTTCGTGTAGTTGATAGTAAATAAGTGAAAGATTTTTATTTGCACTACCAAATTAGCTGCAAGTTCTTCTAACACTGAAAACATTACATTATATTAGTACGCGTGAATAGTGACACTTTTTGTAGAGAGCTTCATCACATCTGATGAAGATTTAGATCTTTGCATGTCCTTTAGAATATTTGTATAGCTCACCAAACCCATTATGGAAATAAATATGTATTTTGCTTAAGAGGAGTACTTATTCAAAGGCACTTCATCTCGTGTCAAATAGTTATTAACGGAATCATTACTATAATTTGCATTATTGTACTCTACATAAATAGCAAACACATACATCATAAACATAAGTTGCCTACATACGTATTTATACGCACAACCCTTAGGGAAAGAATATTTATTTGCAGTTAACATGAATGTGTTCTTCTGACGATTAGCATTGGGGTATATGTAGATATGTTGTGTATTAAGTATTTGGTAGTATGTAAGAAAAAGTTATACCTGTTGCGCAGTACATAGCGGTCGATGTTTAAGTGAATTACAGGATCATTTGTGTGGCTAAACAAAAAAATGTATTTGCTTCTCTTGCCCTACTTATTTAAGTTTGGTACTTTGGTACCTGTGGTATTCAGAACTGTTGCTTGTGATGTACTTAAATTTAAATGTAACCAACATATCTGTACACATTATACCTACATGCTTGACTAATACATTTGGGCACATAAAAAATTACACGAAGCCTAAAACTCATTGCATTTATTGACCAAATGGCCATAGCTTAGATGAGACACTCATAAGCAATTCGACTGAATGTTCTATATTTTCTCACACAATCATTACATTGTCAATAAAGGAATACCCATGTATTTACCTGCAGGAAAAACTACCAATTTATTTTAAATCATTATGTCTTTCAAAATTTCAAGTACCTAGTAGTAGAAGTCTTCTATGTACATTCGCATAATATTTTACATGCACGCAAATTATTCATGGTAAATTTCTTAAAGAAGATTGAAATGCAGCATTTTCGTTCTTGCCGTGTATGTGTGTGTATTCTGTATTGACAGAGTTTTTAGTTTTTGAGTAATGATATTCGATGGAACTAAAAGTGTGTCATCATAGGCATTCACACATCACAAATACTCAAATCCATCAAATGTAATAATGTAATTTCTTCACAACAGATGCATTTTTTACATCCAAGAACATTCTATCGCCTTTTCAGTTATTATAGACATGTCAATATATGTATACAGTCATAAAAGACTATAATATACAGCCTGACACTAGAACTAAACAGGCTGTGCCATGGACAAACAAAAATCATTAACAGTCAAAATATCTACTCCACGAATTACTTTTGTCACACAAACATTTTTTAGCAACCCCACTTCGGCTTGCAATTGACATGCATTCCAGTTTAATCACATTTAAGTAATTGGAGACAATAACGCAAGCAAATGTTGCCAAGATTTTACTTGGGAAGAAAATATTAAGGTGTAGTATAAGAGCGCTTGCTTTTCCAAACATTTTCGGTTGTAGTAAATCAATACACCTCCGATATACGCACATATAAATTGAACATATATTTGTAACTTAAATTACGTGTGTAGCACATAACATTTAATGAGTTATTCAACTCAATTGTTACATGCTAAAAACTAAATTGTATATCATTACTGTGTCTTTGTGACAAACTTCAGTTGAAGTCAGTGTACATTAATAAATGTATTTACCCCCTCATACATATGCACATATATAGTACAAAAGAAATAATACAAAAAAATTTAAAGTTAGTTACTGAACGAACGGCTTGGTCAATGAGACATGTTATTGTTAATTTTGCACTCAATAAATATATTTTCATAGCGAAAGTTACTTACTTGCAAAACTTTTATTAACAATTAATACAATATCAACCTTTGTTTACCATCCAACGCGTACCCCTCAAAACAAATAACTACATACATGAAAGAGTAAAAAATAAATGATGACAAGAAAAGGCACTCATTGTTAATTAGGTTCATGTACTATTGTCAACGTGCTTAAGTATAGCTATAATTTATGCATAGGTATTAAATTAGTGAGCAATGATACTGTCATTGATTTGGATTCCTTGACACATTTCTTGATGAGGAGAAATCTGTTATATTTGACAGTGGCAAAAATTAAACTATATTCTACATAAAGTTTTGCCAAATTCTAAAAAATATTTTTTTTATCATGTAAAAGACGAAACAAGCAAATAACTTTTTATTGCAACTCTATTAAATAAATATTATTGTGTTAAAACAGATTTGTGTGATTTCTTTCTAAACATTTAATGGAGGTATCGTATAATTATAAACCAAACCAAACCTAACTGTTATTTCCTTTTACATATCCAAGTTTTTGGGATAATTCAATGAAAATCTTCATGTTACTCTCGCTGTGATATAAAATTCAATCATATACCTAGGCTCATTCTCATTGTGCCTAAATACAGATAATACACCATTTTGTCATCTGTTTATATAATGTTAACAATTTTTTATTCCACTTGCTTGAGCATAAATGTGAAGGTGTAATAATGATAAATAGTCGAAGATGATAACTATGAGCACATATAATACATCTTCATAAAAATATTTTTCACCTTGATAAGATGGTATTACGATGCAAGGAAATTAATGAAGCGAAACGGATTGTGTGTGAGAATTGAAAGGGCATTCAATCGCATAGATTTTAAGGCTTCCATTAGTGTACATTTAATGGTAATAATATTTCTTCTTTCTACAGTTATAGTTTGCATGAGCAAAGAAACGAAAAGCCATTTCAATCTTCTTAACTACTGTAAGGCAATGTATGTAGTAGCACTTAAGCATGTAAGTATGAAGCATTAAAATTGGATTCTAAGAAATGGCCTTTGCATAGTATTCTAAGACTAAATATTAGTTGGGATGGAATTTTACTTAGTTTTTCATGGGACAGAGTGTTTCAAAGGGCGACTTACTTC
>JAQFYC010007116.1:0-11013 GCA_034694165.1 Tomocerus mixtus
TTATGCGAGCAGAGCCGACGCACGCCTTTTAGCCGTATGCCACTTTTCTTTAATTGCAAAGGCTAACTGGCGGGCGGAGAGCGTGTGAAGTATAATTACAGATAAACCATTATTGAATGACTGCAAACAGTTTATCGAAAATATGTATACATCGGGACGTATTTTAATTGCAAATACAATAAATTATAGTTATGCAATAATTTTTAAATAACGAATATAGCAGATAGTTTTAAATCCATTAAATTACATTCATTTTTCATTTAAATTAAAATATTTCAGGTATAGTCCGATATATAGCAGAGATTATTCATTCAAATAGCAGTAACACCAATGTTAGTGTCCATTATTTCTCAAGCGTTTAGTTTACCGGAAAAATATTATATTTTGGAATAAATAACTAATGCCAATAGGAGCACATATTCTTATTTAATAACTCATTTAACTAGTCTCAGTCTCGAGATGTAAAAAGATGTATATTAGAAGATTATGATAATATTTCTACATTTTAATCATTGTAAATTGTAATACTAGCTCTACATTGCGCATTGCAATGCAAATGCATGCATATAATAATTAAGAATATATTTCCTGTAGTGTAACACATTTTCGAAGATTTCCAATGACATGCAATGAAGTTCTACTCTACCTGCATGGCTTGCTATGTAATTTCTCATCAATATACACTTTCAATGCTTGTTAGTACTAGTAAGTAATAAGTTAATTAATTAGACTAGATAATAAAGTATTCATTAATTAAACTAAATATCCCATCCTTACTACATATCATGAGAAAAATATTGGTCTCACACTTTTTGGAAGGAGTTTTGCATACATTGTTACAAAAAGCTGTGGTGAGCAGATGTAAACAACGTAATTAGTGTAGAGACCGACCTGATTTCAATGTTCTTCTACGTCTGTAGGTAATGTTTACATCTGCCAACTACATTTAATGAATCCAATAAAACATCACAATTTGCAAGCACAGCACAGTCAGGGAAAAAGTAATGAAATTTTTCTTGGAATTGCTTACATTTCATATTGTTGTTGCTGGCAGTAGTGCACCAGCATCGAAACAACTATTTACAATAAGCATTCTTGTACATGTTGTACTGAGCAGGTAGATGTTTACGGTTATTAGGTTACATAATGACCAAGATAACGACTACGTAATGGACATGCTACTGTGATTCCAACACGCGACCTATATGATCAAAGCTATCTTTATTCTACCTTATTCATCTCATCGTCAGTTAATTGATCTCGAAACGTTTTTTGCCACACACTTTAATGGAAAATTATATTTTTTAAAGCGAAATTCCTTCTTTAAGCACTAAGAATAGTTCTACGCTTTAAAAATGAGCTACTAATACCTACATCACCCAATTCTTTACAATAATTATATAATAAAAAAGTATTTAGTTTGTCTATTTGCAGTGTAAAACTTTCCGAATTAAATTGAAACTACTGTAAAAACGGCCAAAACATTTGAAGATCGCCAATTGAGATTTGAAATAGGAAATTGTCTTTTACTAATTGTTCACAATACAATTTTTATGACTTAGGTTCCAAGAAACATATTCGTATTTTCTAATTTGCACTTGCTTAGCTTGCTCTGACGTACTATTGTCTGTGTGTAACAATAATATGTTACATACAATGCACTACCAACGTACCGCAACAGTAAGATCCGTCATTAGCTAGTCATTATCACACAATCTACAATAATTACAATATTATGAATTTATAACCTTATTGTAAATGTGTGTAATGAAGTTCAATGTTCCTTCTGGATAGATTCTTTGAATTTTGAATTGCATATTGTACATAACTTCATTCGTCATAATAAATATTCTGTAAACATAAAAATGAATTCTTCCGTTTTGCATTGATAGTTTTCTTTTCCCTTATCACTAAAAGAAAATATACATTCTTTAACATTTAATGCATAACGTAATGTGACAAATATTCATTTGCATTGTATATAAATGTTTCCAGAAATGTAGTTGTAAGGTCATTACCACTTCCTTATTTCAGTTTTATCTGTATTTCAGTATTAGTTTATTAGCGATACACTCATCTGGTCCGCTTACTGCACTATAGATATTTTAGCTTCATTTACTCATTTTTTTTACTTATTTCCTGAACGCAGTCCTATAGTGAAAAAAATTGCTAAGAAAAATGGTTACAAGGGGTGCGATCAAATTTTTGAACAGTAGTAGAATCACTGCAAACCAGATTCGACTGATGAAGGTACGTGTGTTTTGTATTTCTTTTCAACAGTAAGCAATGCGGTACTAATAAAACTGGATCATTTCTGTTATTTATAAAATAATCTCCTATTATTACAGATAGTACACAATAAATGTATACTCTACTGCTGGGTACATATTGGATCTGTATTACATTATCATGGCCTATATATATTATTTTAATTGGAAAATTTATATTAACAGAATAGAATTATATCAAAAACTCTGCCTAAACTCAATCTACTAGTAGTCGGGAAAGATGGATGGGCATCCATAGTGAGCTGCATGGATATCCCGAAGAAAAAGAACAATGCGATGTCAAACTTTTTCTGGTATCAGTTAAGGTACCCCTCCTTCATGAAAATAATCAAGCATTGGCTGCTTTTGGCTGGAAATTCGTTGGATTGGGTTAACAACTTTGAAATGGATTATGTAATTTTGGCTGATCACAAGAAAGAGAAATATCGTACGCCTACAAGAGAGATCAACAGGCTACGTTCTTGAAAAGTAAAGGTGATATTTCTGTTAAACTGAAATTTTTCATGTGCAATTTTTTATTGGTATTGGTAAATACATTGATCCGAAAAGCACAGGGTGTACGTAATGCCAGATAGACATAAATTAATCTGTACTCATTTGGGTTGAACTGCTTACATCGACTATTTAGTTGTATTAATCTACATAAACTGAATATAATTGTTAGTTTAGATTGAAATGGAAACATAATTATTGAAAAATCTTTTGTTTTCAGGTTGCATGGACCAGTTGAGTATAAACTCACTGAAGTACAAACGACATTCATCTCCATGTCACACACTTAAAAATACCGAACAGTAATAATGAAATCTATTGGGGGTGATATAATTACTATCCGATTACCTCTACACAAATAATGAAATAATCGTCACTTGTTAAGTTTGTAGTATGTAGATACAAGATATTATATTAATTAGGTACTTATTAGTCCCAAGTAGTTAAGAGTCTGTAGTATAGTCTGTAAATACTAAATCGAGATTAAGCTTAAGCACTAAGACTCTTGCTTTCTAAAGATAAGGTACTAGACAACTCTGTTATGTAAATATATTATTTCCCGTAAAAAATGTAATGATTCAATACACAATAGTAAAAAGCTCTACCTACTACGTAACATAACATAATCCATGCTGTACCTTCTCTGCTATTCTACAGTTATCATTAATATTGTAGAAATGAAATTCGTATTGCTTGTTATTGGATTAAGATACACATAAGTAGAGTATATGAAAGCTAGAACTAACGATGGGTACACAAAGTATATTTATGTTATTTGTCTATACCCTTCCCCAATAAATAATATAGATCGCCTTTCATTCTAAAAGAAATGAGCTGACTGTATGAATGATATGAAATTAAAACGATCCATCCCAATGCAATAAAAAGAAAACCGGTTCGACTATTATAAACCCATAATGATTTGCTTCTGTATCACTAAATGAGATCTCATAAATACTTACCCATAAGTAAGCTCCATAAGTATAATATTTATCTAACATTCATGCTTTACACTGCTACGTATAAGACAAATTCACACAAAATACGAAAAATCATATTACCTACCTACTTAAAATTGAAATTGAGCCCATATAATGTCACCACTAGTACTATTTGCATATCTGTGGGATTGCTTGTGCTTGCCACCTACTTATCTATAGGAAAAGTATTTACTGTGTTTAAATTATGATCAAATGCTATTCGTATGCTTATAATTTTATACACTTGCAATTCAGAAAACAATGTTTTGTTGCGAATATTTTGAATTAAGAATTCAGCTATGTAAAGAGATTTTAAATTCGAACAATAGCATTAAATTGTTTTATGCTAAATAGAATCAGATCACAGATATGTACACTATACATGACACACAGAAGGGGCTGTACTATTTTGATACCAAATGTTTAGATTGCGATATTGTTCGCCGATTTTGAGTATAATTTTTCTCAGTTTTATTTTGCACTGCAAGCTGGTAGAAGCTGAGATAAAAAGACAATCATGAAAATCATCTTAACATGGTAACATCCCAAAAATATCCGGTAAGACAAATCACAAAATCAGTTGCTTGTGGTAAATAGCAAGTCTATATTACATATACTGATATGAATAATAAGATAATAAGAAGGGTAATTAGAATGAATTGCATCATAAAATAAGTATGTGAATGTATATAATGTGAATGTTTACATCTCTGTATTTTGAATACTTTACACCATTCTATGTGGTACTTACGCTACGCTTGCTTAACCTAAGCAAACAGAAACTTGTCAAAGCTATATAAATCTATGTACACTCAAAAAAATTAAATTAATTTGTCATTATAGTTCTGCTGTATTTTACATAGTAAAATTTTGTAAATTTGTAAATCATTTCTGTTTGCTTATGTGTGCCTCAATATCCCTTACGACAAATGTCACAATCTAATTGCGCACAATCACCGTCTTGATACTAATTGCTTTAGGAATAGGAAATACATCAAATATTGGTAAACAACTCGCATTATATATTACTTAATATTACATGCTTAGGGGAATTCAAATTTCATAAGTAGGTAAAGGGAATTGTTTTAAAAACGTTAAAAAAATCTGTATCTTCAGTCTGCAAGCCTGGGCGTATAATAATTAACGATTTCCTGGCCCTGGGTTTATTTTTTCTATAATGCATTGTTATTATTGGGTAATATAAATACGTATGTAGTATTTATGGCTTTTGCAATTTGTGGTATAATAAAATTGTTGCAGATATGCATACTTGTGGCATAATAATTGCCACAAGAGTCACAGTCAATCAGCCATTAGCAGAAACAATCCATTAAATGAGAACAGATAATATTATTTGTATGTCATGTCAACTAATTTAGTTGTGCACATAACAAATTTCTTTTTAAAGATATTTGCATGGGAAAATGGAAATGTATATCGATGCATTCATCATCATTGCTCCATTTAATTCTTTGCAATATCATTATTACTCGTACTATCTGTATACCACGGTGCTCCTTTGCTTAATGAAATGCTGGGATGGAATAAGTACTAATATAATTTTTACATTCCTACAGTAATATTAGATAGAGTTCCTGATCTAAACTAGTTTTCCTATTACTTTAGTTACAAACTTATGCTGACTTCACTTCACTCACATCACATCACATATGCTATTACATTACATTAGTGAGTGAAAGAGCTCTCATGAAATTATCTAATGATACTCACGCATTCATTTACTCATTCGAACATGCATTGTATTAAAATGTGCAATTATCTCATCTAATTCAATGCAATCTGTAGATATAAGGGAGCAAACCAAAGGAATTAGCCAAGCCAACTCTACTATTACTAAATTTTATATTTCACCCACGAGTCTATATTATTTTAATTCTGTTTTTATGTTGCGTTGCCGTACTACATACATACATTGGTAATGTATGTGAGATTGAGACTTGTTTTGATGAGATCTCGTCTTGTCTGCTCTACTCTGACTGATTACTGAAGAAATGCTTGTATTTATTTGTTGTGTATAGCATGTTAGTGTATTTACTTATGTAGAGATACTACCGAATCATGTTAATAAGATAGCCGGGCGTATATGTCGTAGGTATACGGGACCATTAGATATAGGTACAGTAACCATTCCTTTGACACTTGAAACTAAAACAAGTCGCTTCTGTAGGAATAATTGTAATTGTAATTCAACTTTATTCAAGTGACAAAGTTATAGAGAGTTTCTTGTGCTAAAACGAGCACCTTACGTCAACCTGTGAACAACTTACCCAAAATTAATTCATTTAATGTTTTTAATTCACTTTTGAAACGTCCAACAGTTGATTTCTAGTGGTCAAATCAAAAAAGCAACCAATGCTGACCCATATTATCAACAGCATAATAATTTTTCCCTTTTTTTCTTCAAAACGATAAATTAAAATAAAATGTAAATTACATAATCCCTTGTAAAGATTACTGTCTGTTTACCTACGACATATATGCTTAATATGTATAGGATTACAATTCATACTGCAATGCACTTACTTATACAAAATTGAAGGAAGCTACCTTGCCTTGTTAGCAAGGTATATAATGATGGAATCAATGTACTGATGATACATATACAAAATCGTATAGGTACTTATAATAATATTATTATTTGTATGGTACAGTGTTTTAATGCTTTTGCTATGCAGTAGCTTAGGTACTGTGCCTTCTTAAAGAGGAAGAACTGACAATTCAATGTGGAGCATTTTTCATATTATCATCCGTTCGTAGTTTGTACCTTATTGCTAAGTTTTTGACTTGAAAAATTGAATCAGATAAACTTAATGTTCATAGTACAATATACAATACACAATTATATACTTACCTACAGCCTACATTGCTTATTTATCAGAGCTCAACTCTCAATTTTGCTAACGATCGCTACTTATAAACTATTTAAGCTTACTTTCAATTCAACTGATACGCCAGAGATATGCATTACAATTTACAATATACGACTTTGTCATTATTGTGTGTTTTGTTTACAGTTTTTGCATATTAGCTGCAGTACTGTGTACCTAACAATATAAATTAACATTATGTAAGTGTATGGTGAATATAAACTTTATAGATTATCATTACGTGCATATTGTAAGATGCACATAAGTAGAATACATAGGGGAAGTCGGAAGAAACGGGTTGCCATATACAGATAGGAAAGGATTGAGTGCAGTGCATTAAACATAATAAGTAATAAATATGCCAAATCTCAGATATGCAATGTTCTGTTTATTTGCTGGCATGGCTAGCATGTTTTGGTTTTAAAGAGCTGATCTCTTTTCTTCAATTGACTCGACTTGACTTGATTTTTACTTCTGTGCTTTACTTTTTACATAACTGTGCGAATCTGTCATGTTATTGTAGCGTACAATGTACTACTTACTTAATAAATATTATACCTTAAATATGGCTCATTCATTCATCTGCTTTAACCGTCTGCCCCGCCTTCCTTCTACTTACTACTTACTACATAATGTTACAGATACATAACTAATATGTATACCATGTAATGTCCGTAGCAAAGGTGAGACATTAAATGCCCCATATCTACAAATGTACTATTATTTTACATACGCACATAAAATGTATATTGTTTGATGGATTTACAATTTACAATGTATGTACTCTAATCTGACGGTTACTAAGTAAGTATTGGCATGTCCTGAGTTGATTTTGATTTCGTCTCGATTGTTTTGCTTGCATGGGATTATTCAACGCATGGGAATTACCTAATCCTAAACAGATTACAATGTACACAACAAAATCGAAATAGAAACGACAAACGAGAATTTCTTGGCACTGAAGGACCTAATCACACTAGTTGCATTAATATAAAAGGCAATTGGACCTCATCAACCTGTACATTTCATCTTTAGCTCCACTTCTGTCACTTCCTAGTAGGTCACACAACAAAAACATACAATTGTTTCATTTCGGTTCTATTGTGGTGAATTTCAGTGATTTTCTATTTATTCAAGTGGTTCGTGGATTCAAAATTGGAATTATGAAGTTTTTAGTGGTAAGATAACTTTTTTGAACAACTCCTTCCATCTACCCGTTTCTTTTTTTAAAAATTATGCAGAGATAATTTATTTTCCAGAGGTGTATCTGTAGTTCTAGCAATAAAGAAAATATTTATTTCATGGAGATTTTTGAAAAACAAATTAACTTTTCTTAATGCAGAAGTTATTTGATCACGAAAATTATTTTGCTTACACGCGAACAGAAATGAAGAGATTAAGAAACCGAAACCAAGTTTCAGTTTGAGATTTTAATATGTCCCTTACCTATAGGAGTAGGACATAGCTATGCAACAAAATTAAGGGATTGGTTAGCTATCTCATTAATCAAATTGATTGATGGTTGTTTCATTGTAATTCGTAAGCAAGAAAGTGAGTTTACATTGAATATATGATATTCTTTTGTTTTTACAAACAAACCTTCTGTATAGTCATGTATGGTAAAGGTTAACCAAATTTTAGGTTTGCCCATCTTACGATTAGTCAGTTTTGTTTATATAATAATATAAGTATGAAGTAAGGAACAACTGTGTAGGATTTCAGGTGTGTTATTAGATGAGATTATATTATGAGATACCTATATGGTATACTTGATTATGTTAATTAAGGCGCTTCTTCGTGCTAAAAACCTGTTGGGACTGACTCCTGTGCTTAAGAGTTTCCCTTTTATTTTTCAACACCTTGCCTTTCGGCTTCAGTATAGACAATAGCCAAACTGAATTTTAATGTGGCAGTGACACCTTGGACATTGAAAGCTCAGTGCTTCATTATTATAATTATGAATTTTACCCTATAATTAATTTCACAAGGGATTACTAATTATTCTAATTGTTTCCAAAAATTGTATTCAGGTTCTTCTGTCTTTAGCCGCTTTTGTTAAAGCTGAGCCACCATCTTCATATGGAGCACCAAGCTATCAAGCCAGCGCTCCTGTTTACGGTGCTCCAGCTCCACAACAAATTGTTCATAGGTAAATAATACTCTTTTCAGTTTACGATGTACAAATTCTAAGTGTAAGTAACAAAATTGTGTAAATGCCTCTATATATAAATATATTTATAAAAAATGTAAAATTTTCTTTCACAGACACGTTTATGTCCATGCAGCTCCAGATGAAATTACACCAACTGAGACTAGAATCATTAGAGCAGGAGGAAATCCAGAGAAACATGTTAATATCAGTAAGTTTAGCTTTTCTAACCATTTTCTATATTTGCATTGTTGAGAATACGTGTTGAGAATATCAAACCGAGAACAAGATAAAGAATACAATTTTCAAAATTTCAAAATTTAATCCAACTATGTAATTTCTCATGCTACAGTTTTCGTAAAGGCCCCATCTCATTCATCTCAAAGTCTGACTGAAGTACAATTGCCCGAACAACCTCAACAGAAAACACTCGTCTACGTATTGGTCAAGGTAAATAATTTACTTTAATACTAGTGAAGCCATTATTTATTTTCGCTTTCAAAACATTAAAATATATATGTAGCAATAACGTAGGTCATATAGTTCTACCCTTAAATTGCTAAATATTATGTTCCACTTGTAGAAACCAGAAAGCAGCAACTCAGTACAAGTGCGAGGTCCAGCACCTACTAAGCCAAGTAAGTATATTGCTAAAATTAGTACTGAAATGTATGTGTAAATTGATACTATTTTGATAATCGCATTATAACCGTTTTATTGTATTACTTTTTTCAGGCAAACCAGAAGTATACTTTATAAGGTGAGCTTATAATTCAGTCTTAATTAAGATATAAAGTTAAATTAAAATGCTTCTAACAAAAACCCAGAGTCAAAAATTGATACATTTTAGAATCAAACTGTACATAAAATTGTTCCAAAAATATTTTTCGTGTCTATTTGAAAAATTGTATCCCCCTTCAGAAAAAAACACATGCAAATATGACGACAAAGCATATTATCGGGATCTTTCAGATTCACCCGATTATAAATGTTTTCCAATATCGTGATCAATTTGCAACAAAGTACTTAACATAAATAAATTCCAGATAACTGTCACAAGACAAAAAACAATTCGAAATGAGAAAGTGCATAACAAATAGACACTAAAAATGAAGAAATGATGAATATTTCATGCAAATTAACTCTTATGTATAACTTATGTTTTAATTAATCGTTTTAGATACAAGGATCAAGCTCCCGTCTACGGCCCACCCGCTGCCGCTTACGGAGCCCCTGTAGCAGCTCCCCAGCAAGGGTACGGAGCCCCACCCGCTCGAGGAGGATACTAATTATAGCAGTTGAATTAAAAATCCTAATGCCAAATGACTATATGTTGGTAGTTTGAAATGATTGTATAGAATTATAGTTAAACCAAACGCCACTACTGTTGCCTGATGTTTAAATAGTCTTTTCTGAAATGATCTTTTTGTTCTATTCCTTTTATAAGTCATTAATAAGTGTGTTTTATTATCTTTTGTAAACAAGTATACTTGAATTTGGATTGTATGCACTTTTTGTTGAGTAGAGAATATTTATAAATGCCTATAAAACACTTATACTAAATAGTAAATAGTGTAGTCCTTGATATATTTTTATGGTAGTTTTTCCTTGCCCGCAATACTTTCATTAACTCAAACTAAAGTGTACTTAAACGCTATATTTTTAAACAAAAAGAGCACTTCAGCTTTTTCAAATGCTTAGGTACCTAACCCTAAAATATACAACAAAACTTCGTATCTGCAATTTAATTGTATGTATATAGTTGTAGACTGTATTTCTACTAATTTCATTGCACATTTGTAATTTACATACAAAAATAGTCTGTAACTCAAGTCATTAAAGTCTTTATCGTTATTATAAAGAAAACTTGTCAATGTAAAGATTTTTGCACAATTATTTCGCATACTCAAGCACATTCATATTAGATATTCACATATTAAAACATTTCAACCGTTTCCATTTACCTATCTAAATAAGGCTTTTAAAATAAAATATGTTAATATCCCAAAGATCTAAGGTGGACAATTAATTATGCTTTCCTATTGCCACTAATTATAAATTGGACTTTCCGTCGTTTCCTCGATAGCTGTTTAAATTTTTCATTTGGTTTCTATCTATAAAGCATAAATATACCTACCTATTATTCTGTATCGTCTGTAACGATACAGTATCAGAAGATGAGTGCTGGGTGTCCGTTACGTTACGTGCGTTCCGTG
>JAQFYC010007117.1:0-11010 GCA_034694165.1 Tomocerus mixtus
ACGTAAGGAAACAATTGATATTTAACGAAGACTGGGCTTTGGTGCCAGTGTGGCCTTTAGTTTCCAAGTGTTGATATTTCCCATTTCCATGAGCCAATTTGCCATCAACATCAGCCAAGTGGATGAACTTAACTTACAATACAACAAGACCTTTAACTTCCATCTCAGTGACCTGCTAATGTGGAATGAAACGTGAAACTTTTTCTCTAATATCACGTCGTAAGTCGTCGTCGTCTGCTGAGTTGTATTCGTATCCTCTTCCAGGGCGATTAAACCATAACATAATCCAACTATAGTGATAAACTCGTTCTCAACTTAAATTGCGTCATTTCCTTGTCCTCGCCAAACAACACCACACTGCGACTACGACTACCATATATCCCATCAGGAATATAAACATCAACAAACAAGACGTCCGTACACATCGCATCATTAGCATTTGTGATATTAAGTTCAGCAAGAAATTTTATTAAGTTCAACATTCAAGGAGTTGGCCCCGAAGATTAATCCCTCACTTACTTACAAGAGATTTTCTTATTCAAATTTCCATAACTGATCTGATACATAAACATCCACTACATTAACTACACACATTACCTAATTTGGACTGAAAATGAGTTTACAAACAAGTCTGTTAAGCTAAGTAGACTAAGTGAACCGTTGCCTTGAATTTGTGTGAAAGCAGTTTCATTAGTTATAATCAGTTCATTGCTGTCTCACAAAAATTATCAGCTCAATTCAATCAGTCATCTCTCATTGGTTACTCATTGTACACAAATAGGGCCTAGATGTTCTTAATCCCGAATCAGTCAACGTTTCTTCACATCACAGGAAAATAAACATTAGGCAGGCTTATCCAGGCTAGTAAAAGTATACCAGGAGAAGATAAGTAGTGATAGGAAGTGTCGTTAAGTATATCTTATACGGAATTCTGGAGATGTTATTAAAACTAAGTAGGTAGTAGAGACAGAGAATCGAGTATACAAAGTTAGATAAGGAAGGAAAGGAAAAGAAGGAAGGAAAGAGCTCACTTACATCACATTAGGCACATTAGTTAAAGTTTAAGTGAAGGATAGAGAATAGAGCATAAAGAGACGTACGGTGTAGACCAGACATCCTCATCTTGCCAAGACAAGCCAAGTTAAGCAATTCAGCCGAGTCTTTAGAACTAGAAGTACTGGGACACACATCCAGTGTCTTGACTTGCATTGCCTTGCCTTGTAGTTTAAACGTTGAAGTCCAAGTTTAGCCAGCCGAAGCTACCATTTAGTTAGTGAAGAAGATTCTTGAGCTAGAGAGATAGCAAGGGATGGCACGCAGCACAACGCAACGCGAAAACATCGCTTCATAACATAACTGAACTGACTCACACTTGCATTGCATGTTATATAGTGTGTTACTACACGACGAAAAGCAAGTGGAGGACGTGTAAAGGCTAGGGAACTGCAAGAAAGCAAGCACACCAACGCAACTGTACATACAAGAAGCTACAAACATTCTACATACAGCAAAGCAAGCTAAAGCGACTTGACTTGACTTGACTCAATGCATAGAGCCAAAGAATATTATTCTGTAGCAGTGGAGCAAGTGAAACTGTGCAAGTGTTCAGAAGAGTGAGTCAGTTCTCCCTAGACCTCCGTTGGAGTTGGTTGGGCTGCTTTGCGTTCGTTCCTACGATTATTATAGAAAGAATTGCAGTTCTCTTGGCTTGCTGTGCCATTAGTTACACAAGAAGACAAGTGAAGTCTGTCTTTTATATTAGTAACATAACATAACATAACGTAAGTAGAACTTCGTGCTCTTCTCGTGCACAGCATTTCTTTCAGACTAAGACTACATACATAGGTACACTATACTATTAGTACAGTACAGAAGAGTCAATTGAAGCAACTAAACTGAAGTCACCTTTACATTACTACATCACATTGCATCCAGACTCCAGACCAGATGCAAACATATACATATAATAGAATAAAATAGTAGTTTCTTGGGAAACGTCCAATTTAATCTCAGTACTCAGCCCAAAGACGAGAGTGTCCTTTAGAGTCTTGAGTAGTAAACAGCTCAACTCTGTCCTCTACGACTTTGTCAAATTCTCAACGTGCTGGCCTGGCCTGGCTTGGATTTCCTTTGGTTTGACTTCTTTCCTCCAATCCAGTTGACTACACTTTGTCGGAAAGAATAACTCAGCCAGAAGATTCAGATTCAGTACCTTAAAGAATCAAAATTACAACTACAACATTTTCCCAGGGTCCAGTCCAAGTCTAAACTAAATCCCCAAACAAACAAAGCCAGCCGCTCTTGTGCAATTCTGTTCTAAGTATATGTAGTAAATACTAAGCCGGACTTTGGCTCGCCATCGCCTCTTCTCTACCGATACAGTACAGTTTCACATACCCGCTCCAGTCTTTAATCTGAAAATCTCAAGTAACGTAAGTTGTAATTCACCCTTTGTTACTTATGCCTTGCCATGCCATGCCAACTCAAGTCAAGTAGTCTACTTTAGTCTTGTTTGCTAGATTTGTCTTTCCTGTCTTGTCTACAATTCGCAATCCACCTCACTCTTGCCTTGTCCTTTCTGCCTTTATCCTCTAAGAGCATTTAAAACGATTTGCTTTGCTTCAGCTTCTTTTATACAAATTATTGCCTACAGCCTACAACCAAGCTCGCCTCCTTACAATTACAACTACTTTAAAAAACCCTGCGGACATATGTACATTCTTTTTAAAGATTAGCACAACACAAACCGGAAACCTTTCCTGTTCTCTTCTTTCTGGTTTCGTTTCATTCGCCTAATATTTTATCTGCTATGGTTATATGGGATCCTATCTAAGTAATGTGTAAGTAGCTAATGTATCTGTACACTTGGTTTATGTTCGTCTGGTTTGGTGGGTTTCTTATATAACGTCGAGAATCGGAAATGCAGCTGTCATAGCATGCAAATTTAAATTATACAATAGCCAATTCATTCACTACGCAGTGCAATGCAGTATAGCCAGTTCGTTAGTTAAACAATCTAGTCTGCTACACTATAATAGTTCAATTAATAGCCTTTATTGTTGGTATTCAGCTGCTTTGTTCTTAACTATATAAACAAGTACTAATATATTTAACAATACGCAATTTACATTTACGTAGTTTGGTTGTGTGAGTGCTGGAAATTAATTATCTAATCTAGCAAGACTTGCTATTGGCTATAGTGTAAATATTATATTGAATACTAAACTATTTAACTACACTTAACTTGTGTGTCATTAATAATGTAGTGTGTAGACAGTTGATAAGTTACGTATAAATTATTTATATAATAACCTGCGTTTAGTGAGACACGCGTGTATAACATTACCTATGTATAATTTTATTCACTCAACACAACGCACTCGAGGCAACTTCTTCACATTTTAATTTGCCTTAATTTATCCTAACTACTAACTGCATAATAATAAGTATTTCAGTTGACTTCCTTAGGTATGAAATGCCTCTTCAAATTATATAACAGTCTCATTCTCATTGTCAGTCTCCTTCTCGTGATCATTAGCTAGATTGTTACAGGAACATCTTACATGTCTGCAACAGTATTATGCTACTACAGTACAATATAGTTGTATTAGTCTAACGTAACTGTAGTTCCTATTGTTAGGGAATAGTGCCATAGGCCATGGAATGGAATGATGAATGCAGAATAGAGTTTTTGCAAAGTTTGGTTGGTTAGTTACATAGCAGGCAGCAGGGTTTAGAAAACTGAGGTGAGCTATATAAACATTAAGTCTAACCATGATATAACCATTTTCTAACCAAACTCAAGTATATTAGTATATATAGCAAGTCACTTCACTGCACTGTGACAAACAAAATGAATAGGGCTCTAATAAATAAATAAAAGTACCTTAATGATAAGATATTACCAGTTAATTTGTATCTTTAGGTAGTAGGTAGGTAGTATAGGTAGTTGGTATGTGTGAGCATGAGTAAGCATAGAAATTCTATTTAGCTATACATATAGGTAGGTAGCTTCCTTCCTACTTGTTTACTTCCGCAGCAAGCAGAGCAAGACAAGAAAAGGGAGACCATACCATAATATAGCATACCAAGATGAAGAAAAAAGGAAAACATGGCAAAAAATCTTTGTACGAGTATGTAGTGTTAGTGTAGCTGTAGTTAGTAGAGTTAGTTCAATGAAGACAGATTGAGTTTGTTCCATATGTACCTACTTTATACGTTTACACAATTAGAGGTGCTGTTGTTTGTGGTGATTTGTATCAGTAGTTAAGTTACGTCATGTATTCTTGGCCACTAACATTGTTATCTTATATTATTACTGGGAAAAATAGAGTGCATAGAACAGAGTTCGTGCGAAATTAAAGTATGTAGCTGAACTGAAATTCCCTGGAGCATTATTATAGTATACTGTCACTGAGTCACTTTCTGCTAACTAAACTGCAGCTACCAGCAAGCTACAGCTACCGCTATTTTTCTCTTGTATTGTACCTATACAGTATATAATTCTGCTGCTGTCTACTGTCTAATTCTCAGTACGGTTAAGTACAGTATATATGTACCTGTATTCTGTATAAAATAATTATAGTAAGTATTTCTGGCTATTTATTGTATAGTTGTCGTACTTTATATGATTTGGTGGCTTTGGTTTGGATCTACTGGTCTGGATTGGTCTATTTCTATGGGGTGGTTTGTTTGGGTTACATATTCTTCTATGTTTACTTACTTAAAGTTAGTCACTATCTGATAGTGATTCATTGAGCCTTATCTGATCTGGGTCTGGAAAGAATAGCTCTTAATGTGCTTTATTTTCTGCAAAGCAAAGGAGGGAAATTGCATAAAGTCCTCCAAGCTGCTGGGTACTGTACTGTGCTACATTCATACATATTACTATATATATTATTATTATGGTTTGTTATCTATTCTATTGTCTTGCATAGGCTTACTACTGTTCTCATCTCAACTGAAACCAACAGAACAGAAGACAACTTCAGACTAGAAGAAGTCAAGAAGAAGGGTAAAGACTATATGTTTGTCCTCTTGTCTCTCTAAGGACTGAACATCCTAATTATTTCTTTAACTCAAAGACTCGTCGGATGGGCTGGAGATTAGTTGACAAAAGAAGAGTCACGTTGTTGACGTTTTTCCATGGGCTTTTTATTGGATTCTACGGTTTCTCGTTTAGTTGAAGTTGGCGATAGAAAACAAAACACGAAGTTATCAAGAAATGAAGATATAACAGAACACTATAGTGCATTACTGATATATAGTAATGTAATTAATGAATAAAAACAGTTCAAGAGTACATATATGAAGCGAAGGCTACTACAGCAAATTATTATATTACAGTAGAGTTCTGGTCTGAGTTCACATCAGATAGGAATCGAAAAAACAGGAAGATCTGACGCAGAGCAAAAGCAAGACTGACGTGACGTTAACATTAAGAAGGGAACAGACAGAGTAAGTTATATATTAAGCTAAGTACATGACATTTTTCTGTGACAGAAAATACGAGGATTGATTATAGTGTGATTATTTTATCAGTTTATTATTCTCTTGTTATTGCAGACTCGTGTACGCACGTACTAAGTGAGAACACCCTGCAAAAAGGATCTCATGGGAAGAGTAAAGGAAAACCAAGAATAAGAAATCCTGTCTAGTGAACTTATCTAATGTGGATTAGCGAAAAATAGGGAAAAAATGAGACTTAAGCAAAGATGCGGAAGATTTTTTGTGAAGCTGACTGAGAGAGTTGAAATCGAGAAGCTAAACTAAAGAAGCAATCAATGCAGCTTGCATTAGTGATCAGTAAAGTAGTGTGGGTGGTTCTATTGAGATATCAAATGAAATAGAAGAACAATAAAAAAGCTACAATAATCTTTACGCTGGTTGGATTGGCAAGGCGTCTTACGCTCTAAGACTCTCAATAACTAAGAACTAAAGCAATCTTCAACTACAGATATTACGTTGACTTATATCCGTATTTACTGGTGCTGACTTAATCCTACTGTGCTGTACTGTGCTACGATAATAAGAAAGGAAACTGCAGAATCCCCATACATAACCTTCGGAATTGAGATATGTATGTAATGTTAGTGAGCGAAATCCTGAGTTGGTCTTACTTTGAGTTGAGTGCTCCATGATAGGATTGTATTTAAGTACCTCTATAGAAACACGTTATTATACTTATCTGCTCCATACTACTATATAGAAGAGAAGAGTTGAGTTGACTACAGATACGGAGTGCATTACATAAACGCTTACGTTCGATTTCGATTTGAGAAAACGAGACGAGACGGAGATTGAACGAAAAATCTTGCACCGTAGTGTGGTTTTGAGAATTGTCTCCGAATTCGCGTCCTATTTTAGCAGTTTTCTCATCTCCACGATCAGTTTTCATTCATTGTGTTTTTGATTTGAGGAAAAGCTGAAGATAACCCTTTCTTGCTCCAGATTTTGTACTAGAAGTAATAATAACACGTAATAGAAACACAGTGAAATAACAGAAACAGAGTGTTAAGTCTGTTAAGTAGCAACAAATGCAGTTTCTGGATTCTGGATATACTGGAAGTGAACTAGTTTAGTTTTGCTTACCCGTATCTCTATAGATAGACACCGACGAGTCTAATTTCGCGAATTGGATCTGTCTTGCTTGCTCTCACATCGGGCGGTTCCAGTCGGTCTCTGCTGGATTTTGACGTGAGGACAGAAAGTAATCATCGTCATTTCCTTCATTTATATAAATAGAAGAAAGGAAAGTGGCAATCCAATCACATTGTCAGTCTGCAGTCCGGTTCAATCCAATTCACCATTTCCAGCCTATTCAGTTGAACTCATTGTGAGATAGTAAATGTTTGCGGTAAACACTTGAAAAGGAAATCGGAGCTGTGCTGAATCGTCATCAACACACACGCTATTTTGATATTGCTGCCGTCATCATCTTGGTCTGGCCTTTGTGTAGGAAAGTGTTTACTAAACTGGTTGAATCCCCCTTGATAGTTGGTTTGGTTCGCATCACATAACTCGCTCTTATTTCCAGGAGATTGTGAAGAGAAGATTCAACTGAGAGTAGATCTCGGGTGCTGTGCTGGTCCTCTGAAAGTCTAAAAGAATAATCCAATGAACGTAATATCAACTAGCCTAGAAAGAAACTCGAACAATAAAGTCCTTTGAGGAAAGCATAAAAGAAGAAAAAGGTGAAAAAGTAAAGCTAGCTAAGTAAAGAAAAGTAAAGTGGAAGTTGATGCTCTGCTGCATGGGTCTTGTGAAAGACTTATCCTGGATCCTGGACTGGCGTTGGTTTGGAGGTTTGTATTCCTAAAAGGTGTTCCGTCAGTTTTGAGAAGTAAAACAGGAAGAATAAAGACGGCAGAATGCCGACGAATCTAAAAAGTCTTCTGAGCCGCTCCCGCTCCCGCAACGAGCTGAAATTAAGGGAAAAAGAAGAAAATTGTTGTGAGCAGAGCACTAATAGTGGAAATGAAGGTGAAAGTGGAAGCACTAGTGTTTCAGGACCAGCATATGGAAGTAGCAAATATCAATGTCAGTGCACTTGCCACAGAACTAGCGGGGATGTTTGTAATTTGAGTCAAAATAATAGTGGCAGCGGCCACGGAGAATCGGGAAGCGGAATGAGAAAAGATGCCAGCTGTAAAACTTTGTTCTTTTCTTGTGGCACGTTGAACGGAGTTGGAGAGGGAATGGCAGAAAGTGCCTCTGGATCATCTTCTGGAGCATCAGGATCCAAATCCAAGTCTAACTCCTCAACTACTGCCACTGCCAATACTTTCCAGGATCTTTCATCATCTCCATCCCACCAAAGTTTATCAATGATGAGAAAGTGCGAAACTGTTTTGGCTCTATCCTCATTGGCAGGAAATGTTGCTATTGCTCCAGGACTTGGAACAACAGCGGCCCAACTTCAACATACGCCCATTTCTCCTTCCCATTCATTTACGACTTCTGGTCCTGGAAGTCCACCTATATCCACAGCCACTGCAAATGGCAACAACACATCAACAACAACAACAACTCATCATAACACTAATAGTGTCAGTGCCAATAATTCAAATGCAACCAAAGTTTCCCGTGTCATGAAAGATAAAATTTTCTCAACATCCTCATCCACTCTCAATTGCCTCCTCCACTCCTCCAAAACAACAAGCAAACTTTTCTCCGGTTGGAAACTTTCTTCTTCGTCAAATGCAAACAACTCCGCTAATGCTGGTAGTTCCAACTCGGGCTCATCTCACTATTCTCATAATAGTAACGGTGCTGGTAGTAGTAGTAGTAGTAATAGCGGAAATACCCGGGGAAATAATCATGCCCCCGACTCTAGTGATAATCTCAGTGATATCCATCTGCGCGTTAATCATGGAAATAGTCAAAATAGTATTAATTTCAATTGCGTCAATACGATATCATCCTCCTCTCCACTATCTACTTCAATTTGCCAAAAGTCCCGGAGTCAATTGTCCGTCTCAACGGAAGGAGCTAATGGAAGTGGACTTGGTGGGGCTCCACTTACACCCATTAACCGACTGCGACGAAATGTCTCTATCAATAATACCAACTCTTTCTGTCCAAATAGTCTGACCAATTCCTCATATTCCAGATCTAGTAGTGTCACATCCTTTGTCTGGAACAAGGAAGACCAACAAATCCAAGAGATTCTTTGTAGGCTATGCCTATGTAATGTAACATTCGACGATACTGTTGAAATCCTCGCCTGCGCCTGTCGATACTGCAAAGATGTAAGTGTACTATTAATGTACTTCTCTCTTTTCGATCTATTTTATTCTTCCAAAGATCTATATGGGGTATAGTTTATGTATTAATAAGCACACTCCCTTCCCTACTCCCTATATAGATCTCGTTCCATAACTTTGTCAATTGTTGCCGTTCCCACTCCATCATATCTACTATTACATTTATTGCAACGTATTTTTATTGATGGTGACACTACAGCAATCTTTCGTAGCTCCTTAAATTGCTTAACCACTCATTCGCCCATTCCCCAAGTCATAATATTGAGTTGGCTATTATAGATAAGGAATTATTGATGGGTCCACAGATTTTGTTAGCCATATCTAGCTATATACATCCCTACAAGACGTTTCTTATTACGTAATACATCTACCAAGTTAAGATACTTATATACTTAGACTCTACCTTGGGCATCTGGAATCTGGACTACATTTTACACTCTCAGTTTATTTTTGAAAGTTTCGTTCCAGATGCGATGGTCAATTCGAAGCCAACATCCCAAAATCCCAATTATAGTTTTAGCTAAATAGATATCATACCTTTATTCTTGGATTATTCAATAGACTTTTCTCTTGGACTAATATTAGCGAAGCCTGCGCCATTGTCGAATAATAATAATAATAAAAATATCTTTACGTTCCATAAGAAATGGGAATGTTAGAAAAGTAAGGGTTAATACCGAATCGAGACCGAGATTTTTCATGGACACACTACACTATTATGGTTCGATTTAAACATTTTCTGTATATAGTAATATTTGGTGCACACTGCACACTTAGGAACCATTTCGTGAGTACGTGATACATAACTACACTGCTCATACGAAGTACAGTATTTATGGCTCAATTTTATTTTTATGACAGTCCATTACATTGTAGCTGATTTGACCGATTTATATACATTATGCACGTGAATTCCAACATAATTTTACGCTACTACTACGCTGTAGCTGTATTTAATATTTTCGTTTGTGTTATATACCTATACAAACGAATATATGTAGTAGTATGTAATATCTAATATCTCTCAAAGTGTCAACTAGCTTTATTTGCTCTTTCTGAGTTTTTTCCTAATGCCTTACTTTTACTTGTATAATGTCTATTAATGTCCATCGTAAATTGTGTAAGCATTCATAGAATTATCTATCGTTACATCTGTATTTCGGATTTTAAAAAGCCGTTATCATAGCCATAACTCATTTTAGTGATTTATTAATTAATTTATGTCATTTGAATATGGAGTGTCGTAAGTATAGATACAGATACATACGCATACAAATAACATGTCTCGTACAATTAATTGGGATGCGATAGGGATATTATATTAAGTAAAGATTAGGTGGACTATTCCCAAGCACATTATACACAGATGTAGCACAGTAGCGTTGCTTTTTGCATTTTAAATACATTATTAATACGGTATAAATATACATACTTACATAATTTTATACTTAGAGGTGGACGAGAAGTGTCGATCTGCTTTGAAATTAATTAGTTAAATTTAATTTAACACTTTATCTGTTCTGTGTCCTTGTACTCATTATTTTACATAAATTTTAATTGCAAATATGCAAATTCAGAGAGGTATAAGTATTACATTGGTGAAATAATAAGAATGAGCGACATATTTAGACATTTTTAGTTTAACATGGCAGTTATTTGATTGTGTCCCCTCCCTTGTGTTAAAGAAATAAGCCATCGTGCAATTGCAATTTCATCTAGAAAATGAAGAAACTGCTATAAAAAATGGTCTTGCATAGTTGCATATCATTATACATTCGTTTCCACTTTCCCACGTATTTAGGTAGCGTTTAGCATATATTAGCCATTTGCATTATTATACGCAAAGTAAATGAACGTTAATGTAATGCAAATACGCACCACATAAGTAGTTAACCACATGAAACATACTGTGGTACTATACTACTATATTATAATGTATGTTAAATACATTTCATAGGAAAAGTAATAAAATATGTATGATCTCAGTCACCACATTTTATTATCTATAAATCAGTGTGTACGAGTACATAATACTGTAGGTTAGGTAATTAATTCTTTACTTCTCTTTCTAACCACTACTACTAAGTCATATCTGTATATGAGTCAAGTCAGTACTAAACTTGTGGTAGTTGTATTATTAAGCACTTAAGCAAAGTAATGTTATATATTTAACACTATGCCTCTGTTTCTTTTTTATTAACTACAAAATTCTTTTAGCTATACAATACTATACAATTGCAATATA
>JAQFYC010007118.1:0-11009 GCA_034694165.1 Tomocerus mixtus
TTCGATATACGTAATGCCTATCTTACTCTATTTTTTAATCGATTACTTTTCGCTTACACGAATAAAATTAGTTTTCTAATTCTGAATATTATGTAAATTCTAGTTCCTTATTTCAACTATAAAATAATCTACAATATTATATAATTTTACATTACTGTTCGGTATTCATCATTACGATTATCTAATAAGCTTAACTTAAAAATAGAAATATTGTATAATATCCTGATATATTTTAGGTAATGTTTCAAAATTAAGGTAAATTAGATAATTCTGTTGCTTCCAAGCTAAATTGTATTTTGAAATGAATTGATTGTTGATTTGATGCAAAAGTTAAAGAATACTACATTGATTTTTATTCGCTGGATATGCTAAAAAATAATTATATAACAAAATGCTAAAGCTGCAATAATATTTGCTCGCAAAGCTAAATTATACTTTTGTTTTGTAATTTATAAATTAGGGCAAATACGCATACGGCGAAACAATTCATTTACATTTGCCAATAATAAGTAAGGTTAAACATGCTGGAAATTGGAAGCTTTTCTGCAGATTCTGGAAATTCTGGATAAATATTACTCCTAGTATGTAGCAGTGGATAAAGAAGAAACACTAAACACAGAGCATAGCCATAGCATAAAGCTATTAAACCTAGTTGTCTATAGTTTACGTACATATACATAGTGCAAAAAATATTGTGGTTTAAGAATCGAGCGCATGGTTTATTCGAACGATATTTTAAAACTATCTTGCATTGCATTTATTCCATGCTCTCGCGTTTATCTTACTGCAAGTTTGTTTCCATTAGAAGATTAAAATTGATCGATTCCTGGACAAGCTAATTACTGATTAATTATTACTAATAATTACTTCACGTTTTGAAGATTATTTTAGCCCTTCAGTTAGAATATTTGTCCAGTGTTGCAGCACGTGTTCCCGCAAGTATTGCCGCAAATCCAAAAAGTAAGAAATAAATAATAATTTGCTCTCCTTCATGTAGATAAGTTATTATTAATATTTAATTAATAATTCAGAAAATAATGTATACATTTTAATTGCAGGCAAAAGATTTTTATCTTCGTATTTAGACCGGAAATATCAAGTGCCAGTAATCCCTATACTGACAATGGAACGACAATGCCAAAATCCAGATAGCTGTTCCAGTTCCACTAATTCTGATTCTGATTCATGTGACAATGACAATAATGGTTAGCCGTTAATTAGCATTAAAGTATTGTTACTAAAAAATGTATTGAATGTACAATAAATGTTATTAATTACGTATCACTCACTAATTCCAATTTCCATTTTGCAACGTTTTTAATATGGAATGGAATACCCAAACTTTGGGATTAACAATTTCGTTACTGAAATACTTAATAATAGCTTCTTGATTATACTAATTACTATTCTGTCTTATAACTTATTTGCAGGGAGAAGATCGGACTCTGAGAGTTCTGGAAACGAAAATGAGTACACCGAGATTGATATTGCGGAAGCCCCAACAGCTATTTGTTTATTTTGTGACGAGATGATTATTGTTGATAAAAGCATTTTCTTTAAGCACCTGAATAATAGCCATATGCTAGATATATCCGTAGTTAAACTGAAGTACAAGATGGACCAGTTGTCTTATATACAGATGATCAACTATTTTCGTACCCTAACCGGATGCCCTGAGCTTTTCGAGGAATTCAAAAAGGCTGATTTTAACAGATTGCAACATGACAATAAATGCAAGAAAATAATATTAGGAATATTAGAATGGGAGGGTCCAAATGCCCCTTGGGCGGAAGAGCAATACTTACAGCCGATCTTGGAAGATGATCCTCTCTTGGGAATATGTAAGCAATTTTTTATTCAAGTGATTCTTTTATTTACGTAGCATTTTAATGATGGATATTTATTTCCTTCAGATTTTGAAGATGACGAAGAGGACCAATTAAGCATTTCAATTAACAAATCTACCGAGGGTATGGAAGTTGTCACTTCTGCCTCAGATTTGGAGATTTCCGCCGCAGAGGCAGCCGGGTTCAGTGGGGGTGTCCTAAGCGAAGACACTTTTAGAAATCTCATGTCTAAAAATAAACAACTGGAGCAAAGAATTCAAGCTCATGAAAGCACAATTGATGAGTACACTGCCCAAATCAACAATATGAAGGGATTTATTCAGCGTTACTTCGCCGATGGCGATGACGAGAGAGCTCGATCCCGAAACCGAAAATCTCGATTTAAAGATTCCAACGAGGAAGCTGAAGATGATTATTATTTTGAATCTTACGATGAAGTAGGCATTCATGCCACAATGCTTAAGGTGAGATATCTAAGTGCTAATGCCTAATTATTATACATGTACTTTAAAGTTTTTGAAACAATGTTAACAATTAAAATTGCTTTAATTTGATTTAGGATGCTCCTCGCACGAAAGCGTATATGAAGTCCATCCAAAATAACGCAGTTGATTTTAAGGGAAAAGCGGTTCTTGATTTAGGATGCGGGACAGGAATCTTGTCAATGTTTGCTGCTACAGCCGGTGCACGTAGAGTTTTTGCTGTTGATCGTTCAAAAATTATTTTTGAAGCTATGGACATAATCCAGTAAGTTAGCTATGCAAAATCTCCAAACTTATGACTAGATTTAGTAAGAAATAAATTTTTAATGCTACTTTATTAATTTGCAGCGAAAATAAATTGGACCACATTATCGAATGCGTTAGAGGGTCAATTGAAGATCTCGATTTACCTGAAAAAGTCGACATAATAGTTTCGGAGTTTATGGGATATTTTCTCCTCTATGAAGGAATGCTGAGTAGTTTGATTATTGCCCGTGATAGATTTCTCAAACCTGGTGGAAAAATGCTTCCCGATTTTGCTGATATGATTGTTGTAGGAATAAGTGATGAAAGTAAGTAATTTATTCCTATTTTTTAAATGTGTAAAATATATGCAATGCTAACGGTATGCTTATTTTTTGCAAATAGAAAATTATCACGAGGAAATTGGATTGTGGGAGGATGTATACGGTTTTAAAATGTCTGCTATGAAACGTCGGGCATTGCAGGAACCTATAATAGAAACTGCACTAGGATCAACTGTTTGTACAAATTCAGCCACTGTCCATAGTCTCAATTTGACAACATGTTCCGAGAAGGATACGATAATCAACTCCAAATTTCTGCTGACGAGTAATGTAGCCGCGAACCTGACTGCAATTGCTGGGTATTTCGATGTTCGGTTTAATTCTGGTTCAGCGTTTAAAAGATCTTTGACTACTTCTCCTTTGTATCAACCAACCCACTGGAAACAAGCTATTTTCCCACTCCCTAAAATAATTCCAGTGGCAGAAGGTAAATTATGTTACGCGTCTCGTAATTAGTCATAAATATTTTTGGCCAAATTATATTACCTATATTTTGCTAGTTTCAAATCTTAAGATATTTAAGAATATGTTGTAATTTTTATAGGTCAAGTTTTGGTATGCCGTTTTGAATGCCGCCCCAGTGAGAACAATCCTAGATGGCTAGCTGTGTCTTTCGACATTGATAACATTCATGCTAAATATGAACTAAGGTAGAGTAGATGATAGAAAGTATTATCTATCTATGATTTATTTGCCAATGATCTATGATTAGTTTTTCATTTAATGTTATAGTCACAGTACTTATTTTTGTCGAATTGAACTTTTCTTTCGAGAAATAAATGAAGTCTTATAATATAATGGCATGGCTGAAATAAGAACACATTTCTTTCACTCCAATTTATGTTAGCTAAGAGGTAGATTTTATTATTTAACATGAAGTTCAATACAGTTATTGAAGGCGACTTTACACGATAGCGGAGCCTTAGCCGAACTTTTCAAAAATAAACGACGACGCTTCCTTGCTATAATGCTACCGTACAATCCGATTCCGATTACATCATAATACGTGTATTTACGAAACACATACATATAATAATATTATCTTTAGTTCATAAATGACAATGACGATCATAATTCATAATCTATCGCACTTCGTTACGTTACATAGCACAATAACATTTCGGCTCCATTATTACTTACTGGCACACATAATCTTTCCTTTTGTTTTCTTGTCTAACTATTTATGTACGGTAAAATATATATGACAAAAGCTAGTTTTAACAAAGCATACATGGACATAATAGCAGCATCAGCGAATTCACTAGTATAATTCATTACTTGACTTCATGTGTATGTTAATGTTAAACGTAAATCCAAAAAACAGTCATCTAACCTCATTAGCTTTGAACTTATAGAAAATCTTAAGCGTTAACTTAAATCTAATTGCATATTATACAACTTATTTACAAATAAGAGAAATTTACAACTTTAGTATTACAATACAGTCAATATTCAACTCACAATTATCTTAAACACACAACCTGACCTACTAAATTACTACTTTCAATACAAATCATTATATTATGATACATAGGACTCTTCCAAAGAAAACGGGGCACTACCTTTAGTGCAGTGTACTGTTTTGTTTTGTCTCACTCTTTCCCTTTATGCTCTTTCCTGATATTTCTCTATGTATTTTATTTAAGTTTAGTTTACTGTAATAATACAAGCCCATCTACCATCTATTGACATGATAGGTTCTATAATTTCGCTAAAACAGCGAATAAAATTATCGAGGAAGTGTGTTTTTTAAACGAAGAAACATGGTAATCATTATTAATGGTACCTGCAGTATTATATTAAATATCTTTGCAAAATTGCAACGAAAGCTACAGAATTATTAGATATACATATTTTGATTTAAAGGTCAAAGTCAAAGCGTTTTCTTCTCAGATATTCAATTCATTTCCACAGGTACATTTCTCGTTCCAATTAATAGTTTGTTTGTATATAGCAAGATAAACAGCGCTCTTCGGTATTTTTATAGCTTCGTGTAATATAATTCATTTACTTAATAACTCTGGTATGGTATGTTGTGTATAATCTATTGGTTTCGTTTTAAGGATAAAATACAGCGGTTTGACTTCCCTTTTTACTTTCTGCGACTGTTTTCCGTAACTGTTATATTTATAATTATATTAATACATTTCTCTGATTACTGATTGCCTTAAAACTATCTGTCTTGTTCTGTCTGTAAACATTTACTATGAAGTATGACTGCTTGTGTGTTGAATTCATTTTTAATAGCTGTTATTTATACGAACTTTATTTTTAACAGTTTAACACTTTGGTGAATTTAGGAATCAGCGTAGCATTTTCGTTGTTCTTTAGGCAAGCTCTCGAAATAACTAAGAAAAGTAAGTCCTAACATGAGCTTTAATTTGCGCACGACATACAGCACACACTGACACAGCTGTGGCACACCGGACGCAGGATACCAAATGGCCACAGGGTAGAAACACTACACCGACTTCGTTGTCCATACATATTTTACATTGACGAGCTTCTCGGAGTTGTCTAACCTCTTCTTCCAATTCCATGTCTATAACATGACAAGATAAAACATTACATTCAGTTAATATTAGAGCTCAATTTAAATTAATATTAATTTGTAAAGAATTTTGTATGCATTCTCACCACCACCTTTATTACGCGAGACTGATTTCAATGATTTCTCTTCTTGATGCTCTTCATCGCTACTGCTTCCATTCCCGAGGGCGACAATTCCACTATCGCCACTTGGGCAACGACTTGCTGGAGTTTTCGTGACCTCAGTCACATCACTTGGCATCTCTTCATCTCCACTTCCGCTGGAATGTTCAGCGGAGGAACTGGAAGCTTCTGCAGAGCTCGATTCCTGAGCAGAGAAAGCAGCCCGGGTGTTGGCACCTGCAGTAGAAATTCGCATTCTTGGAGCGGGACGTCGCAAGCGCTCATCATCGTCATTATCTTCCTCAATATCAGAGTCAGGATCAGATTCATACTCGTAATTCCGTCCCAAGATTGCTTCAAGCAGGGACTCCGTTGTTAAAAACGGCTGACCTGTTTGCTGCATTTTTCTCTGTAGAGCTCCCTTTACTTTTCCTACTTCCATTCCCATTTCTAAAGCAGCCTATAACAAAAAAAAATGTGTTATCAATAGGCATACATGAGTAAAGAATAATCTATTCTGTTTAGAATTTTTTATCATATCCTCAAAAAATTCCACAATTCATTTACCTGAACGATTGGTGTATCAATGAGATCACGCAGCTCCTGATCAGAAACGCGTCTTGGTTCACGGCTAACACCGCCATTTTTGCATGAATACTGTAAAACAAGGTACATCAATTGATTCAACAAACTCATCGCCAGAAGCAAGCAATTATCATTATCAATTTCTCCATGCAGTAGTGTCAGTATCTTTCTGCTGACCTGTTGCGGAATCACTGGTGGTTTATCTTCGTTAACTTTCTTAATAAACTCGTCACCCTTGTTTAATATAACAAAAGTACAATTAGGGAACCAGCGGGCATGTTCCCTCCATGGGTCATCGGCGGGCTCCCAGTTCCGAAGTCCTCCATCGCAGTAGAAACACTTAATATGATCAAGGACTCCAATGTAGAAGAATCCAGCCTCAGACATAGCTTTGGCAGACTGTCCCGTAGATGTTGGCCAATTTGTAAATGTCTTAATCCGAGCTGGCTGTGTCACCAAATTCGTATGTACAGGACCATTTCCACATGTCTTAATACCTAACCCAACAAGGTCATCTATGTTACCATTTAGCGGTTGAGCTCCCCGTACAGTTGCTAAAATAAAAATAAAATCACGTCAGTAAATGTAGCAAACTTAAGACAATATAATTTAAAAATTGGCACAATTCAAATTACTTTCAAAATATTCTACTTACAAGTTTCTGGCTCCGTTGATCCAGAAGCAGAGCGTATAATAGGGGCAAAGGGTCCGCATACGTCGATTCCTAACATCTCATCTCTTTGTCTTTGAAGAGCAATCTCTTCTTCTTGTCCAATTGGTATATTCCCCACAGGTAAATTGCATACAAATGGACATCTAGGGAAGTGTCGTCGGTGTTCTGCTATTGGTTGATCCCCAGTTTCCCATTCTCCGGCAACCCCACGGCAAAAGGCGCACTGAACTTTGTCACCATCTTGAAGAAAGAAAAATCCGGCTCTGGCACAATCTTCCGCCGAAATAAAGGAAACTGGCCAACCTGGAGCTAATGTAAAAGTAGATAATCGCTCCCGTTCCGATTTTAATCGTTCGAAATCTCTAGCAGGTCGGATGTAAGAGCCTGCATTATCCATCCTGAAAAGATAAAAATAAAGAGTATCAGGATCCATTACATCAAATATACTTTTAACTTTGCGTAAATTGTGCAATAGTGTCAAATGTACTTTCATAAATCCGACGTCATAATTCACGCCCCATAAAAATATCGATAATAATAATTTTCAAATTAAAAAATCTCCGAAAAAATGATGGTCTTGGTCACTATGAAAACATATAAATTGTAAGGAATAAATTACTCAACCTATTGGTAAAAATTTGCCTTTACGGTGGAAGTTTTTTCGTCATTCTACTTCCCCACAATAATGATGAAATTATTCTACATCACGGACATGTTATATAAAAATAGAGATGCCTAACTGCAATTTGCAATGAAAATCGACAACAAACAAAAGAATTTTAAAACTTTCAAACTATATAAAATAATTGTAGTAAACTATCGGACGATTCTTGATTACAAAAATTAATGCAAATTATGGTAACCTCCATGAATCTACATTAACGTTATTTTGCAATCCTTAGTGTAACTGTGAATAATGCCGAAATGCCGTATTGCGTTATCAGATCATAATATCAATGTCAAAGTACTTAAATATTTTATGATTACATTGTAAAATCCTGTAGTAAAATGTGATAATATAATTCCTCTTATCGTACATTTTAGTACCATAAAGAATGAATTGGGTAATGGAAAACAAGTGTTAAGTAAAATTAAGCACTACAATTTGCATGGCCACACCAGCTATAAAACCATCAGACACAAAGAATATACAATACAGCACGAGCACACACTACACACTAAAACAGTACCTGATATAGGCAAACAAAGAAGAAATGGTTATAAAACGTTCTGTACTGTACTGTACTATCACATACTGTAGAGATATTTCATAATTATCTTACTATACATTGTTGTATTATGCATACCCAAAAAAGACAAAGAACAAATTATGAATGCCATAATAATATGCATTGTATCCATTTACATACAGATGCGAACACAATCATTTACAAGTGTATATCAGTTGGACAAGAACGCGGCACACCCACATAACTCGGTTATTTTCCTTAGCGTAAAAACAGCAGCGACTATATTACTGTTGCATAGTTGATAGTGTATGTAACACAATAATACTCATACATTTACAAATATAACGTGAAAGCCCTTCATATCGAATTCATATTATTGCTTTCTACAAGTTTTGTTAGTGCAACTCCCTATTTTGCAAATGTTTAGTTTAGCACATACATATGAAGCATGTAGCAAGTATCAAGTCTACTATACTATCGATTCAATTTAAAAGATGCTTTCTTTCGGACTGTTTACATTTAATTACAATTTACATATTCAGAAATCAATTATTAAAGGCAAGGCAAAGAAAGGGCTTTCTGAGAAAAATACTTTCACTAGAACGACGACGGCATGTCACTGTAAGGACGCTAAGCGTTACTGTACTATTACTTAATGGACATCCTTTGTTTACGATAATGTTATAGGCTATGACGTACGTTACCCATCTAACCTTTAATCTATCTAGCATCCAGCTGGAAGATGCATAACTTGATACAACAGCAGATGTCAAATTTACCAGGTGAACCCAATACTGATACTTATAATACGATGCTGCTAAACTATTCACAAAGAAGCTTTTGTTGCTGAATTGAAAGTAGAACTGGGTACAAGGCTGAAATGCTCCAACAAACTCTAATTGTATTGTTGTAAGTGTATGTATGTAGACGAATCAACGTCAATGTTAGGAACGTCCTACTTAGAGTTACCACAAGAAGCTTTTACTATGTATTATGTACCTATATAAGTCATGTCAAACCAGAAGCCTGGCCTGGCATTGCGAAAGACGGGTAAAATTATAATGCAGCTCTGCTCTGGAATAATGTAATGTAATGAATAATCAATAAACTACTAACTGAGTTCTCAAACCCACATCACGTTCTCTATTTAGATAGGAGACGAGGACGGGACGACACACTTTTGCGTAAAATAATCAAAGAGACTCTTACCAGCACTAGCGAGGTATACACCCTTTCCTTTATATTTCTTTTTAGAAACTAATCTCCACTATATACTTAGATGGTTAAAATACATTCCAAAATACTACTTACATAAGTACTCCTAAAACCATCCAACCAGCTTAAATGACTTATAATGTGTGATTGTGCACAATTCAATGCACAACCCTTTTAACACACTTTTTTAGAACAAGTAATAACACTAAAAGTAAGTTAGGTAAATAAAATATCTTTACTACAATTTAGTTATTGTCTGCACATCGATCTAGATCTTAATGTGTAAGTATAATGATAAATTATGGCCAAATTGGCAATGGTTCTCTTTGGAAATTGTTAGGGAAGCGTTAGGTAACAAGCATCAACTAAAGTACATAAATATAAACGTAAACGTAACTCCATTTCCCAAGCTAAGTAAGTTTGTATATACTGTAGAATATCGAAACGTATTTCGATCAAATAAAACCAATGAATCAAACAAACGTGACCCTACAGTATAGTGCAAATGCAATGTTCGCAGTTCGCAAATAGGTTATTGATTTTATTTTATGGACTTGTGGTTATGTGCTATGTTATTTATTAATAGGAGCGTCACTTACCAATACAACTGGCCTAAATGCACTTTCTCCATTATTAGAATGAATCGAACAGAAACAGAGCTATTAAATTGGAACACTCTCTATATGCAATAACTCTTACGTAAACCTATAAAACTAATGTAAACTTGTCACAAAAACGATTTTGTTTCCTTGTGGTCACATTTATTTAGTCATAACAAAATTCTAACTTGAAGTACCCTATTTGAAATATTAATTACAAAAAATTCTTTAAAGGAGAAAGCATGAAAATTTGAAAAATCTAAGGCTAATTGAATAACTTAACCTAACACAATGCGTAACAAGCATTGTTATAACAATGCTAACTTACACAAGAAAATTGAGCTACTACTAAAACTTTAAAATGTGTCTTATTTTATATTTTCCGTTCTGAAATAACTTTGCCCTCAAATAAGTCCCCGAGTTGACCGATTTGATATTTATCGTCATAGTCCTATCCTATCTTTATTTCTATCGCTTAAGAGTGGGTAAATATCATTCGTGAGGAGACAAAGACACAACAGCTTTAAAAATGCATGGAAATATTTATGTCGCCTTCCTTTCCTTCCCTGTCTCGTTAAGCTTTGATAAGATAGAGAGCATTCACTCGAATATCGCAATATTCCCTAACAATAAACCACTAATTGGTAGCAATTTGGAATCCCACCTGAACAGTGAACAATCATAAAAATGCTATCTACGACGTTTATAGTAAAAGAAGACAATACAATAAAATAGGGAAGGATACATACAGTATTAGGGTAAATCGGTCTAAAAACAATGTACATGTACAATATGCAATGCAGTATTGAGTTTACAATATAGTACCCTTAAAGAAATCGACTACAACTATAATCGTAAGATATACTTGACGACAATACTAGCACGAGCCTGGAAATAATTGTACATGTAATGTAAAGCCGACAATTTTCGTTCATGAAGATAACAATAGAATGTTATAGTTTAAGTGCAAAGCAAATAACGACAAAAGGATAGGAGCAGGACATGACGGTATACAGAGTAATAAAAAACTAAACCAAGTTTATACATTCCAAATGTAAAGTAAGTATAAAGAACTAAAATGGTAGCTAATCAAATCCGCTTTTACAAAAAATATCTTGACATACATTCAACCAAACTAAGTATAAACAATTGTTATCAATGAGATGCGATTGATATGTG
>JAQFYC010007119.1:0-11009 GCA_034694165.1 Tomocerus mixtus
GGAACACACAGCAATAAAATTTATGACTTAAAACCTATAATTTACCACAATTTTTACACTTAACAGGAGCACTACAATACTCACACAACCACGTCGCTCGACTCACAATCCGCCTCCTTGTTGACTTACATAGTTTAGTGCTTAATATATATTATGTTTAATTTATTAACTACTAAATAAAAACAACATTGATGTAATACAAAGGATTAAAAGTCATAGTCTTTGAACAGTCCATGCATATGTATAACTATTTACATATACAAAGTATAATTTAACAAATCGAAATCAGGTCCATTACTTCATATAGTTTTTACTACATGTTAATTAGAAGCTCGCCACAATAAAAAAAATTGTAATATACGAATTATGGTATGGATACCTACCTACTACCTAGCTCGAAAACACCCCACTAATCCCCCTAGAAAAATATGACGGAAAGCTCGACCGGAACCATTTCGCTTCCGGAATTCCTTGTCTTTGAAATGAGGAAGATATTGAACAATATAGCTGTCACAAATCTGTCATCCTAGGTCGAGAAGGTGTATGGTGTGCGTCTGGCGTCTGGACCTGAGTCTGATGAGAGAGAACGTTAAATCGGTAACAAGCTTCGCCGTGTTATGGCCACGCCCAGTTTTTAATTGCAACGTAATGAATGAGGCAAATATGATATCGGAAAATTATGTACTTCGGAAATACGACTATAAATCGCAAAAACCACAGACCGGGGTAGCTGTATTTGTCATGAGAATCAATCACCCACCTATAGAAAATTTATTTTAGTATCTCCTTTCCTAAAACGCTTGCAACGGTTTATTATATAGTTGTATTAACCCAGGCTTGAAAGATTGAAAGCTGTCATCGAACGAACGTTCCTGCTGGACCGCACACGTCGTTTCAACTTCCAATCTAAGTTCTTCATTGTTTTCTACGTATGTTAGAAGTCTGTTGGCTGACGCTGAATGGTTGATACAGTTGCTTGTCAACCGATCAATTATTTTTGTTATCATTTTATAATTTTCATCAAAGAACAACAGTTGTCGCTGTCAGTTGACGAAAACAAGAGGTTACTTTTCAATTTTGTCTTGTTTTATTGCTATCAATTATCAATTATAGGAACGGACCGATAATAAGTAAGTAAAGGAAAACTCCAGCCAGGCACCAGGGCAAAGTTTGATTTTTTTTCAAATTTTGGACTTGTATGTGTGAAGGCAAAAAATTTTTAATGCATTATTTTCGTTTCATACAATTTGGAGTCCATTGAGAGGGTGTTATTTTTTGGGATGGGGACTTGGGGACCGCTTCCTCCAACATCCAAGTGCAAGTGGGGGAAGTCAATACCTTTGCCCCTCATAATCGACTCCAAATTGTAATAGGTCAGTTGTCCACTCCAGTGACAACCATTCAAAGCGAAAATTGAAAATCCTTGCTATTCTATTTTTTCTTAGTATTGTTTTACAATCTAATAAATAAATGATTAATTAGCATAATTATTCTCATTGTACAATTAACAGTCAACAGTAATGGCGGAAGGCGGTATCACTGTCCCTTCTGACGATGTGCCGGACGAGATGAAGAGCACACGTGCAATTGCAACTTTACTTCAGGTGTCAGGAAGTGTCACTGATGGACCCCCGTGACTGCAGTCCTACAAAGAGAGCAGCGCTTACTAATGCTATTGTAAGAATTGCAGTGTAGTGCATATTTATCTGTATTTATAATTGTCAATGATAATATAATATAATGCAATAATATAATGCACATCAGGGCTCATCTATTTCTGATTTTCACTGGACAATCTGCGATTTTGTCAAAAATATTTAAATATGGCAATAATGCGATTGTATTTGTTGGTTATTTTTCTTAGGTTTTCGAAAAGTTGTCGGGATATCTTCACTTGGGAGACTTGAAATATCTTCGCTTGACAAATTCCTGGTTTCGCGATGCAGTCCCCAATACACAGTCTTTTAAGGAGAAAGTAATTGTTCATGTAAATAACAGCACATTGAAGGACGAGGAGGATTTCAATAATTTCCTCACCAACTTCCCCAAATGGAAAAGTTTTGCCTTAACATTCCTCAACATTAAACAGCCACAAGTGGATTCGATTTCTCGTTTGCTCCCTGCCGTTGCTGAATCAGGAGTGAATCATCTGAAATTTTCTTGGGAAAAGGGACAAAGAACCCAAGAAGATGTTGGAGCACAAGTTTCTATATTTAATGGCGTGATATCCAGAACTATCCAACTGATAAAATTGGAAATTTCATTTGTTTTCTTGGTTGAAGTAAATGTATACGATGCAAACGATGAAACTCGACAAGTCTTAAGAAAGGTAACGGATTTTCTAATTTTTGGGGGAATGACCGAACACCGAAAAACTTCATATTCTTCCGAGTACCTGTTGAAGAATTTGACTTTTCTGGAGACTGTACTAGTTCATCTGAAACACTTTTCGGTTGACAAGTGTTCTTATCTTACTAATTATTTTACTGGAGACGATGGAGCAACTTTATTATTTTCAATAATGAAGAATAACTATGCAACACTGCAATCATTGAACATCTTGTATTCTAAATTTTGGAATACGGCAAGCTTAGCTCAAATCATCTGTCCAGGATTGAAACGAGTAAGTGCTCGCAGTGAAGAAGAGGAAGATTCAATACTAAAGACATTTTTGTCAAAGCAACCCCCACTAGAAGAAATTAATATTTCCATCAAGGGCAAATGCGATACTGGAACCCTTGGCATAATCGAACACCAGCATGCTAATACCCTGAAACGTCTGCATATTAAAACAACAGGATTTAAAGTAGTGGATGGTGCTGCCAATTTTAATCCTTCGTTGTTTTCGAAGTTTACTAACATCAGAGATTTTGCTCTGATTATGCCTCAAGGACCAGGTTACGACGGCCACATTGGGAATTACAATTCTCAATCCATATGGGAAAATCTTCCAGCAACAACAAAGAAACTTAAGCTGAGGGGACTCGCAGTCAATCCTGACTCAAGCCCCGGTACTATGAACTTTCCAGGGTTAAGCGAGTTAATCATTATACACTTTCCCCGACCTTATAATTCTGCATCGGCGGATAGTGGATTTGCTGAAGAGATAATTACAAAAAGAACAGCGGATGACAAATATCCGTTTCCCAATTTAACGACTTTGGAGCTGTCAAATTTCGTAATTAATTTTGGAGCCAATTTGCAGGGTTTGAGTGAACTAAAAGGTATTTGATTTGATGTATATCTTGCTCAAAAAATATGCATTATTATTAGTAAAATGTATTTATTTATTGGAATTTGAAATGAAATGATGTTTTCCAGGTTTGCGAAGGTTGAGATTAAGTTCTTGTGGTCTTACGGACGCTGACATTTTGCAGATAAAGCTTCCCGAACTGAAAAGTTTGGATATATCAAAAAATATGTCGGTAAGCTCCCGTTACGTACCTAGATAGTATGCAATGCAAATAATCAATGAAATGCCCTTCCTTCACAGCAATTTATATGGTTCTCATTTTTGTTATAGTTATCACTACCAGCGATTCATCAGATGATAAAACAAAATCCAAGTTTGGAACATTTAAGGTGTTCTCAGTATGGTGTTCAAAAGTATGGCAGATTGGCCACGGTAATGTATGAAGTAAGCTAAACATATTTTTGTAACATAATTTGACTTTAATTGTACACGCTACGCGTCAGAGTTAAGTAAGACTTTTTAGTTATCTAGTTATTTTGGACTGTAGTTTTATTGAAACAAAAAATAATTTTCGAATTCATGAAATTATTTAAGATTTTAATTTTCAAACCGTAAAATTATTAACTTTTAGCAGCATAAAGTTGGGGTTACCGATCCGGAAGACTCCGATTCAGATGCAGTGGCAGTGAACGATGAAAACCTTGACATTTCCGACGACGACTATGGCCAATACGATTACGAGGACGATGATGACTACGATTACGAGAACGATAGTGATTTTTGGCGAAGAAATTCTTAGTTGCTTTCTGTTGACATACATAATTAATTTTACATATTATTAATAGGTTGCCTTTCAATCAATGTATAGTTTGATTTTGATTGACTAGTAGGAACTTATGTCCAGAAGTTAAAATTATTCACCCTTATTTGCAATTTTCATTGTACCTTTGCTTTGTTTTAAGAGTTTGAAGTTCGGTCAGTTAATTCTAATTCACACGTGTTTTTAATATATGCGTTGTAATTAGTGTAAATTTATATTCATTTTCAGAATTTATATTCATTTTCAGAATTTGGGGGATAGGGCCTTGTCACTTGTCACTAATTAATTATTGCGTATAACGATTCTGTATAACTACATAAGATATCTATCACTAATATTTTAGTGCAATAAAATACGATAATAAAATAGGAATTCAATAATCTTGTTGTTAGTTTAATTGTAGTACGTCAAAATAAAATAAAATAGTTATTACGTATTCGTTTACATGCATTTTATTTTTAATGTGATGATTTAAGCACTGCTGATATTTCATATTATTACTGCATTTATTAATTTTAGTTTTCTTCACAATAAGGACTTCATATCAATACAGTAAATATAAATAGCAAGCAAGAATAATTGTACATAAATTAAAATTAAAACGTTACATAATAATTCTATTTTTAGCTGAACCAAACTAAAGTACATTACAATTGTTAACTGAAAGTATGGAGTAAGCATATTTTTGTACTATAACTGGATTTTAATTACGCCTTAATGAGTTACTCACCGAAGTTAGTGTTTCATTAAATAATATTTATATTATAACTGTATTAGGTATTAGCTATTCAGTAATAAATAGTGTTCATTACTTTAGGCCATCGAGTATTGAAATATATTCAACCTCCTAAGCTATTCCCAACTGGTCTGCCATCTGGGCCATCTCGTCCGACAGTTGGCCAAATTCTTTCTCTTCCATCAAATATTTGTACATTTTATGACCATCACTCCCTTCGGGATTTATATAATAAATCCTTTTCCATTCTTCTCGAATCTCACAGTGGTCGACATACTGGTCAAAGCATTGAGAGCTAGTAGCTTTTCCTTGAGCCAAATAAAATAGTAAGTATCCTGAAAAAGAAAAAACAAGGTTAGATTATTTCTAAAAATTGTTACGATAGAAATTACATATTAAGGATGCTAGCGTAAAGTACCTCGGAGGTCCGTCAATCCTGGAACAAGTTTGTCCGCAACTTGAAGACATTTCTCGGCATTTGCTTCCATTTTAGTACACAAGTCGAGGAATTGCTCACTTCCTCTTTGAATAGCCATTCTATCCATAAAGAGTTGAATAACCAAACTGTGACGCAGGTTCATTAGCAAGAAATGATTTTCATGCACAGTGACATTTTCATGTTTGGCCAGAATCACCAGCAGTTCATCAGATCCAGCAGCTCCTGAAATTTCGTTGCAGATTTGTGGCAAACATCTGGAAATCGAAGAGTACACTTTTTCCTTAGCGCATACATTGCAAGCCCAAATAGGGTCTGTAGCCGTATCCAAAGAATTCAAAGGAAGAAAATATCCAGGACACTTCCTCGATTTACATTTTATTGCCGAAAAGTAGGTGCCAAATTCAGTTTTATCCGAACATCGGGGGCAGCGACACCAAAAGTAGAAATTGTAATGAAGTCCACGTCGGCGTTCAAAACTACCTTGGAAGTAGGTTTTTTTTTGTAGACCAAAAAATTGCGTTAGCTTTTCCCCACGTTTTATATCCTTCACTGCAATTATCCGGTGGCCTTGACTTGAGTTTTCCAAGTTTACCATCTCTGTTTTGGTATTTCCACAGCAGCTGTGACAAATCCTGTTCCCCTTCTCGAAAATTAAAGAATCATATCTGAAACAAAAATATTTATTGGATATAATTTTGAAATTCATAGATAAATATATATGTAATATGGAGAAAAGTGGGGCATCGTTGTCGCAGATCAGTGAAAAGGCTAATAGCAAATTTTTAAAATAGAGTTTGACAAACCTTTGTCCTGGTGTAATCTTTGGGTTATCTACTTCGTCGGAATTCATTATCGCAACACCACAAATATGTGCAATCAGATCCTCAGGATAAATGGTTGGATCCATTTCAATCGCCTTAATAAAGTGAAGCGCTGATGCGAAATCGATTCCTTTGTCTGAATTTTTCACCTCTTCCAAATGGCTTTCTAAGTCAGCAATCTTTTTAAATGTAACCGGATCTCTTCCTTTCAATAGAAGAATTCTCAAAATTTTGATGAAGTCGTAGATAACCTGGGAATTGGAATGAAGAAATCCCATAGGTCTTACATTTTTTGCCTGGAATATGGTGCATTCATTATTTGAATGCCAGGCAATCTAAAAAAAATAAAGGGTTAAAGGGTACGGTACAATACAATCGAAAGTTTGGAACATAATTACATGGCAAATATTTAATAACTTAAAAAGCTATTATAATATTATGATAGTAAAACAAATTACGTCTGCACAATCCGGTTGACAAAGTGGCCAGGAACATTTCGGGCAAACTTGAGGACACTTGAAGAAGTTTCCAGGGAGTATTTTACAGCAGCCAAGGCACAGAGGATGGAGGTCCTCCAAAATTCCAGTAGGTGAAATCAACATTGGTTTTTCTGTACAGATGGTCTCTCCAGCGGCAATATCCCGTGTTGCCACTAAATAACGACCCAATTCCCGACTTTTTGCTTCCATAAAAGGGTGACATTTTTCTTTGTGGGATTTGTAATGGAGTTTTTGGTGTTTTCTTCCACAATACGAAACTTTTCTGCATCTTGAACACTTGGCAGTTGTAGCTATGGAACAGACTGCACATTTTTGTCCATCTTTGCTCTCCAGAGATCCGAAGCTCTCCATTTTCACCTTTCGTCCACTAAAAGTGGTTTATGTATATAGCTTAGCTGTAGATAGATTTAATAATATTCTGTCAATAATGTCAATACTCCTGAGAAATGTTAAAAGTTGCCCCCAAAAAAAGTGTTGGCATTGAAATTATGAAGTAACATTATTGTAAATGGTAAATCAGCAAATTAGAATACTGTTGACTGTTCAGAAAAAGTGGTTTTACAGATTACGAAATTATAAAAACGATTGCAAACATACCTTTCTCCCCTTTCCTCTCAACGAATACTAATACCCCGTTGCTTCTTTAGTTGGAAAATCAAAATTTTGAGTTGAAAGGAATCAAATTAACCAGCAACACAACAGGTTTGGGAAAATCGGTATCGGGTGTCGGCAGACAGGACACAGGACAGAAACCAATTTTCAACTAAACGACGCTAAATTCAGTTTAAACGAAGGCGCGCTATCAACAGAGTAATTTACCGTGGTCTATCTTTCCATCCTAGTATTTTGAAACGTGGAAATCGGAATATGTACACTGTGAAACATCTCTTTTTGATATAGTCAGAGAAGATAATTAAAATCAGCTTTATACCATAAATACGCATAGTAGAAGTGGTGTAATATGAAACATGAAACAATGTCATCATATTTATCATAATATCCTTTCTCCACCGTTGTGATTATCCACTAATCGTAACTGGAAAGTCGGAATTCTCGGAATGACATCAGTATATTTTACCATTAACGTGCTCCACTCCTTAACTATTAGTGCTAGCTCCAATGGCTAACAATAGCTTAGCTGGTAACACCATATCTCCAGGTTGCAAAGAATATCTGTATAATAGATTAGGTACAAATTACAAACATAAAATGCATAATAAATAAAACATTGCAAAACTGTGTGTAAAAAAGTAGCGAAAGTGAACAATTGCAAACTGTTAACAGTGAACACATAATACAGTCCGTTTTTGGTCAAATCTCACATTGCCCCACATAATACAGTCCGTTTTTGGTCAAATCTCACACTGCCCCACATAATACAGTCCGTTTTTGATCAAATCTCACAGTGCCCCACATAATACAGTCCGTTTTTGGTCAAATCTCACAGTGCCCCACATAATACAGTCCGTTTTTGGTCAAATCTCACAGTGCCCCACATAATACAGCCCGTTTTTGGTCAAATCTCACATTGCCCCAATAAGTTGGGGCATTGTGAGAAAGTAAAATTTATCCTTGCATTGAATTCCGTTAACACAATTCAAAAAGGTTGAACGGTTTAAAAGTTACAAAATATATAAATATGAAAAGTCTCCCACTTATGCTACACCTCTCGTAGATGTGGTCCATATATTGTGTTTCTGGTATGCCACTGTTGTATGCACATTAAACGTAAGCTCATATTTCGTATGCCCAGGCAACCCTCTACTATAATCCCCACATTAGACATTACCCATGCCCAGCCAACTCTCTAATGGACTTTTCGAAAATGTTGAGAAAAAAATTATAGAGACAAAAAATGTTCAGAATGTGAAAAAGATTAATACGACAAATTTTAAATAAATAAATACCAGTTTGATTAAGCAGTTAACGGGGATTTTACAACCAGTTGAATTTTAAACTTTAAAGGACTGTAGTGTCGCCATTTTTCATAGTAAAAGGTTGAGGAGACACTTTTCTGATTCCCCGTTAACTGCTTAATCATACTAGTAAATTCAATATTTATTTAAAATTTGTCGTATTAATGTTTTGACCCTAAAACTAAAATTTTAGAAACATTAACGTTTTTGCCTAGGCATTACCGGTAATATGCCTTATTAATTACCGATTTTCCCGGTAACATATATACAAATTACACATGTACCCGAATGTGTGACAGTGCAGTGTTATTGAAAGTTAAAAATTGGCAAATGTATAGTTTGGCAGTAAATAAATAATTCTGCTTGCTTTGCAGTCTTTCATATTTGCTAACTATGTATATCTGTATGTACAGTGGAAGAGAGAGGGGAAATGCGTCTTACATAAAAATATTATTGCAGTTTGCAAAACTACAACAAGTTGACGCCAGCATTAGCGAAAAAATAGCAAAATCAGCATTACGTTATGTTATTGTGCCTATCTATTAATTGAACACAAGGACAGGGATTGGAATATGGAAAACTGATACCTATACTTTCACTACTTCGCTTCCTTCACTACGAGAATGTAGTTGTAGTATAACTTTTTTAGTATAAATATTTGCCGATTTAAAGATTTTAATATTTGCCGACAGTTTGAGTACCCACGGGAAATATATTTTCCCTAACACAAAATATTTGGAGTTTTTAAACATAATGACAAAAATTACAATGATCTTTGCAAACCCGGCCTGTTTTTTACCCTGGCGCCGATGCTGATCCTTTTCTGTGTGAGCAAAAGGATTTATCACTATCATAATATTTATTTATGACTTACATGGCTTTACGACAATACATTTATCACTCAACTTCCATAGCTGATAGCACTATTGCAGTGCGTTATCGTAGTGTGATATGCATTCACTTATCTCCTAATAACGCTTTCAATAACAGGTTCTACAATTTTTGCAACACTAAAAAGAAGTGAATTTGCATGGGAGCAATATGCTAAAAATTAAGATAATTCCCAAAAGTATTCTCAGAATCTTTTAAAAACTGTGTCAATAATTTTTATCTTTATTAACTTTTTTATTACCTGCTGTTAAATTGTAAGCGTCATTTGAACGAGCAATTTTTGAGGCGTTTTACAAGCGAAATTGACAGTGCGATGGCGGAAGGCGGTATCATCGCCTCTTCTGATGATGTGCCGGACGAGATGGAGGGCACACGTGCAATTTCAACTTTACTTGCGGAAGTGTCACTGACGGACTCCCGTAACTGCAGCCTTACAAAGAAAGCATTAGGCAATGATATTGTAAGTTAGATAATAATATAATAACATATTAATTGTATTCTGTTGTACAAATATATTTTTACAATTTACAATAAATAGTCCCCAAAACTCAGGATGACTCTATCAAATTCATGAGAAAAAATGGATTTATCTGCATTCTGAGTTGATCAATAGCGGGATTGTAATTTTTGGTTATTTTTTGCAGGTTTTCGAAAGATTGTCGGGATATCTTCACTTGGGAGACTTGAAATATCTTCGCTTGACAAATCCCTGGCATGGTGATGCAGTCTCCAATACACAGTCTTTTAAGGAGAAAGTAGTTGTTCATATAAATAACAGCATATTGAAGGACGAGGAGGATTTCACTACTTTCCTCACCAACTTCCCCAAATGGAAAAGTTTTGCCTTGACACTCCTCAACACAAAACAGCCAGAAGTCGATATGATTTTTCGCTTGCTTCCTGCGATTGCTGAATCAGGTGTGAATCACCTGAAATTTTCTTGGGAAAAGGGTCAAAGGACCCCCGATGTTGGAGCACAACTTTCTGTGTTTAATGGCGTGATATCTACAGCAATCCAGCTCACAAAATTCGAAATTGCATTTGTTTTCTTAGTTGAAGTGAATGTATACGATGCAAACGATGAGACTCGACAAATCTTGAAAAACGTAACGGATTTTAAAATTTTTGGGAGATTGTCAGAACACCGAAAAACTTCATATTCTTCCGAATACCTGTTGAAGAATTTGACTTTTCTGGAGACTGTCTTATTACAACTGAAACACTTTTCGGTTGACAAGTGTTCTTATCTACCTGGTTATTTTACCGGAGACGACGGAGCAACTTTATTATTTTCAATGATGAAGAATAACTATGCAACACTGCAATCATTGAACATCTTGTATTCTAAATTTTGGAATACGGCAAGCTTAGCTCAAATCATCTGTCCAGGATTGAAAAGAGTAAGTGCTCGCAGTGAAGAAGACGAAGATACAATGCTAAAGACATTTTTGTCAAAGCAACCCCCACTAGAAGAAATTAATATTTCCATCAAGGGCAAATGCGATGCTGGAACCCTTGGAATAATCGAACACCAGCATGCTAATACCCTGAAACATCTGCACATAAAAACAACAGGATTTAAAGTAGTGGATGGTGCTGCCAATTTTAATCCTTCCTTGTTTTCGAAGTTTACTAACATCAGCGATTTTGCTCTGATTATGCCTCAAGGACCAGGTTACGACGGCCACATTGG
>JAQFYC010007120.1:0-11009 GCA_034694165.1 Tomocerus mixtus
TATATTATGTGTAATGAATGTTAATTCAAGACAGTGGCGGATCCAGAAAATTTTCCAGGGGGGGGGTTCACGAGTATTTTGCATACATTTTAATTAACACCCAGGTTATTATTTAGTTTCTCATTGACTGCCAACTTATCTAGCATAAGTTAGATAGGGGGGGGGGGGGTGTTTGAACCCCCAAAACCTCCCCCTGGATCCGCCAGTGATTCAAGAAGCACTAATAAATATCTATCTATCTCTATACCTATAAACGAACCATCCCACTTATTCCTACTTGATATATAACTTTCCCACTTCCCACCTCTAAAAAATGAACCATCCCGCAAGGGAAAGTTGGGAATGTTACCAGGTGGGACTATTCCACCCAAAACCTTGAGTGTACTGTACATAAAATAATTTGTACATGAGGCAATTTTTATCAATTCATAAGTACAATGCCTTACATTGGTTTATTTTGATTCTCGACTAGATGGCTACCCAACAAAATTGTCTCGCAACTACCAACTACATATTTAAGCACAATTATAATTTTTAAGTGACGTAATAATGATTTACTGATTATGATCAACATGAATTTCCAGACTGGCAATTTACAGTCAAATGAGTTGAATAGAGTTGCGACGAGACAGATCGATATGGAATGGAAGTTTCTGAAATTTAAATTGTATTACGAATAAATAAATACGAATAGAGTTTCTCCATTAGTAGATGCGTTTGGAAATATGGGAAATTATACCTTCATAAATAAATATAACAGAAGATTATCCAAGTTATTTTACGTTAATCACAATTGATAATTGTCGGACAAAATTAGGCGTCGTTTAGTGTCACACCCTTTTACAGTACGTTGTATACTTTGTCATTTGTACTTCCCAGTAAATGTTTGCACCAAAAAATGTTTGCAACGATTTCCCACCCCAAATTGAAGGTGGGAAATTACATCTGGGCCATGACTGATACAAATCCGATGAAACATTTGGGCGTCCCCACTAAATGTTTTGAGATTTGAGGGTGTCGCGGTACTTATCTCAAATCCAACACAACTTTGTGTCTATGAATGGCACCACTTTTCATTTTTGAGTACACCAGGTTTTAAAGGGACGAAATCATTCGAAGATGAGTCAGGATTTTCCATTTCTGCCGTGATCGTGTTGAACTAACAACAATGAATAATCATTTTACGTTTATACTAAGTACATTGTTACTCATTTATTGACTAAGGAAGCAAATAATGATACATGTACCTATGTAACTTAAATTATACATTTATCATACAAAATTTTAATTGTTTAATTAAACATGGCTATGAATGTTGACATATAATAATAATGCTGCACAATTATATAATGGCGTAAGCATATTCAAAATGTCTGTAACATTTTGGCCGCTCCAAGCGTTAGGGAATGAAGATACGCAATTATTTTCTTTCTACATCCAAATGAGAATTGTCCAATGTATATTTTATTTGGTTGGTAAGTTTTGTGTACTAATTTCTTGTACAGAGATTGTTGTTCTATCTGGATACGACCGTAAATTGGGTTCCATGATTTTATACACTTTTTAGATTCATGGTAAGTAACACCCATGCACCATAACACGAATGTCCACACAAATGACATACTACTTATGGTAAACAGAAATACACCCAACAAAAAATAATTAAGTTCGTCGTGCATTCTGATGCACAAATATATCATCAAGTAGGTTGTCCGCTTAAAAAGAAATTGTATAGCAACCAAAGGGTAGGAAATATTTTCATTGAACAACTTGTTTAGAATATTTAAACTCTTGTAATATTTCAATGTGTTTTTGCTTCACGAAGTTCGCTCCTGGTAGAGTATTTTCCCCTTTTATATCTAATATTTTTAAAAACAACAATTAAATAATATCAGTATTAATAAAACATTAAATAATTCAAAATAGCTGGAGGTGGGTAATATTTTAAGGTAATTACCTATATAATTTATGTATTATTTAATTTAATATTTACCATTAATTCTTGTGATTATTGATAACACTAATTAATAAAGCAATGAATATATAAGAATATTAACTAAACTTACCTTATTTCAGTATAAGTTATTTTGCATATTAAAATTGCGTTCGCCAGAGCAAAGAAATGGCAACCAATTTGACAGAAGGCTGCCATATGTAGCCATGTAACAAGTAAATGATGTAGAATAACTAGTAACCAGTATTTAACACTGTTTGTTTTGTCCAGGAGTGAAGTCACAAAAACAGGGAGATCTGGGTCCAATAGTGTGATGCCAATGCTCATCACCATTGGCCAAATTGTCAAAATATATATATATACCGATTTGAGAATGACTTTTTGTAGCAAATTGAGTTTAAATTCCCTTTTACTAATTACAAACGTTTCTAAACACAAAATACAGTAAATAAATTAGAGATGAATTATTGTAAACTTGAATAATTAAAATTATAATTAAAAATAACTTGACTAACCATTGAATATTTTGTGAAACATCATAGTCGAATTAATGGTTGATTTTTATAAATGCTTTTTCAGTAAAAATTCGTCGCAGCTCACTACCCCGAATGATTGTGTCAGCAAACCAAATAAACAAATGTACGTATTTTTGGATCTATTATTTTGATATTCGTTATTTAACGCAATCAGTTAAGCTCTAGCTGTAATAAAGCTTATAGTTTTTGAGGTTAAAAGGAGATACAACATTGTCAAAATGAATCCACGCCAAGACAAATCTTCTTACTAACTGGGATCAGCCGCAAATGCCCATTATAGTATATAAAATAGAAACGCTATCATCCCGATAGCAAATAAACCATTTTGGCAATGGGTGTCCTGGTGTCCAACTGTATCGCCAGTGGACATTAAGCCTGCTATATTTATGAAAATAGTTTATATGGCACATATGATACATTTGTTACTAAATTCACACAAAATCTCACATTGGACCGGTTTTGTTGATGAAAATAGTTTAAATGACCCAAACTCTAAAACAAAATAAAAAACATTAGCTCTGAAACGCAAAAGCACAAAATCTAAAACCCAAACGAAGCATTTGGTGCGCATTTATAACTAAATTCCCACAAAATCTCACAATGCCCTTGTATTCGGTTAATTGAGATTCATTATCGATACCCCACTTACCATATGTTTGTATTTAAAAAATTACACTCTGGGGCGGTCCAAAAACACTGCCAAGATTACATTTGACCTCCCATTTTGAATTCTGAAAACAATTAAAAAAGTGGACGCGTTCATAAGTTAGAGCTCGAACAGAGACACAGACTGGCAGACAGACAGCATAGACAAACCCATTCTGTATCTGGCGATACAGAATAAATGCATGGGGGAGAATATTAGTAGCTGCTAGCAAACGAAGAATGCATTTGACCTCCTTCTTCGTCTCTTGCACGACAGCTGCATGCATCAGACAGGAAGAAAGGTGAAGTTGGGAAATTGTTTTCTTGCCCTTGCCCTTCGGGAAATCAAACCATGAACATTATGTAAGTTGAAAGGTATACATAACAGATGTTACTGTCTCAGAAGAAGAGGACGCCTGCATCTGGTGTTATGTATTTACTGGGTAGTTTAAGGATTCTTTCGTTGGTTCGTTAAGCTTGAAAAATATTTTTGTATCCAGAGTGCTTACAAACTTTGAACACTCCACATCCAACATAACATTACATATTTCTCTTGTTGGGCAGTAAATATATGTGTATCTGTTTTGATATTTTGTAAGTGATACATACAATTTTTTTTCAACTGTAAGTTACACTAACATAAATATTTAATACGTTAATATTCCTTAATTCTATTTGGTATTCTGCCTAAAAGCAATTACACATAATCAATACGCATATAAAAATAAGTGATAGATAGTCTACATGCCTTGTGCAATAATATAGAAAATGTATAGTAACACTGAATTGACTTTCTTGACTTGAATTGAACTAAATGCCCATTACAAAATTTTTAAAGATATATAATTCCTAATTCTGTGAATCCTGCACAAACGCCAAGTGCTCGAAGTTTTTAAAAGAAAGTTTTACTCGGTATAAATGAATTAGAGAACTAATCTTATATAATTATAAAGCGAATGCTACATAATATTATTCTAAAAATATTTTCGCTGATAATTAAGTCCTTTTTGCTCTCATTTTTCCAGGTAAATATATTTTTGGTCCTGGGACTAGTTTAAATAAGTATAATAGGATGGATCTATGGAACATCTAAATTAGACAGAAAACAATCGCCGGTGACCAACATTTATTTGCAAACGTCCACTTGGTCACTTGTTCCTACATCAAACATTGTCCAAGGTAATAATTGCAATTGGCTATTTTCCATTATGATTGTGTATGCAAGACTACAAGGTTACAATATTAGTTGTTGTGAGATTGTTTGCGTTGTACATTATGCACTTCAAATTTTTATGCGCAAGAATTAATAATAGAAGTAGAACATTTTTCGAACACTTGATTGAGCGGAATCGAACTAACCGTTTTTCGATTTGTGTATCGAACCAAACATGCCGATTATGTAAATATCAAAGGGCGGTTGGAGTTCGGTTCGGTACAAAATCGATCTATTTTACATTAACTTCTTATGTTCGGCGAGATATCGAACCGCACCAACCATTTTTCGAAAAGTTAATCTAACCGAACCGACAGTTATTTATTAATTATTTATTGTATAATTTCCCAATTTGGAACAATACAATATTTGGTCATTTTATTTGTAAATGAATAAACTGAGCAACCTCTTAATGATTCCATAATGATTTTACACTTACGGTGTTGGTAAATATTTTTTAAACTGAATGCAGATTCAAAAAATTATTTTGTGTTTGTATCTCTATCCCGTAGGTACATATTTCTGGGCAACGTCTTACTGGATGACAAGAATAAACCCTTCAAATCTGAACTTTACTACAAGCATCAGAAAACGACATAATCTAAAAAAAATACAGCGTCTTGCTGAGGATTTCTGGTCATTTTCTGTAATTTCCACTGAAACTGTACTTATGTGTGCTTATGTAATTCAAAAATTGCATTTCTTGACACAAGGATAACACAAAAATGCTCATTTTTGGAAGTACTACCAAAAGTGAGCATTTTTTGTTAGAATTTTTGTTATAACTCAGTTACTAAATGTTCGACGAAGTCGCATAAGCGCTCAATCGGTAGGGAGTTAAATTCCCTACATTTCTTTTGCTGACACCTTGCACATTGCGGCCGGCACAATATATTTTATGCAAGAAGTATTGTCAGTTACCCTATCTAAATAATGTTAAAAGGGGGCAACCAATTCTTTTGCCAATTCAAAGACTGATGTCTAAGGCATTTGATTTTTGTTAACCGTGCAACTCACAAATGCTCACAAAAAATCGGCAGCATTTTGAAAATTGCCCATTGTATCAGCATATAAAGGCAAAAATCATAAAATTTTAGTTTATGTACAAAAGTTGTAAACAAGCAGCAAGGATTATGAAAGTTGGCAAATGATTCACAAACATATCTTAGTTTTATTTAAAATTAATACCACTGAGATATTTTCATTTTGAATTTGTCCCGTAAATGTAAAAAATATATGCTGAAGGCCGCAGGGTGCCTTGTAGGTAAAATTCCTAGTTTGGTCACCGTTGACATAATCTACTCTTTCCCATGTAATAACATGTAAAACTAGTCCGATTCGTTGCGCCATCTACTGTAGCTTTCCTCACTCTAGGGTCTTCAAGCTCTGGTGTACTAAATTGCAAAGATAAACCGGCAGTGTGTATACTATGGGCCAAGCCATAACACAATCCAAGGCAAACAATGGTATGTTTGTTTTAATAAAAAAACTAAACTGCAAAACCTTCCTCCTGTAATATTAGGCCGGATAGGTAATTGAAATGTTCTGCCATAATTCTAAATCACCGGCGTCCATAAACTACTGAACGCTTTTTAAAAATGTTGTAGAAACAGTAGAAGATGAGTAGGTAAAACCCAAACTCCTCTTGGTAAAACCCAAATGGATTCCTTCGATTAATGGACCTTTGTTCTTCGGGATTGATGGCAGGCAGCCTCGGCACTGGAATCGTCTCCGTGGAGTCATTGTCGCCGGAATAATCCGAGTAGGAAGAATCGCTGCTACTTCCATCCGCCTGTTACCATAGGTTACAAACCATAATGTATTTGTGGGTGAAATCTATGATTTTGGAAATACTTTTGAATACATAGTTTTAGTCGGTGCAAAGGCGCGAGGGTACCGGGGTCCCGGAGCTTAGTAGAAGATTGACCGTGTCAAAATTCTCGAAATGAGAATTGTACAAGTGTCTAAAAATGCACGCTGGTTTTTAAAATTTAAACTCTTACTTGTGATGAGCCGGACAAGATGCCTGAAGTTCCTCTTGGTTCGTATCGTGTGTGCTCTCTTGTTTTTGATGATTTTCTGCTGTTCCGGAGTAATCATGGAGAGTCTCCGTGGCACGATTACGACCGTGGCTTCAGAATCTGTAGATTCCACACCGCTGCTGCTGTCATCCGGGTCCGATCCTGTCCCTGAAGACTGTGTTTCCATTGGTGTTGGATTCATTGTAGGACCCACTTGAGGCGGAGGACCTGGGGGATCAATTGGACCCCCTTGTGCCGGCGGACCTGGGGGATCAAATGGACCGACTTGAAACGGCGGGCCCACTTGAGGCCGCGGACCTGGGGGATCAATTGGACCCACTTGAAACGGCGGGCCCACTTGAGGCGGCGGACCTGGGGGATCAATTGGACCCACTTGAAACGGCGGGCCCACTTGAGGCCGCGGACCTGGGGGATCAATTGGACCCACTTGAAACGGCGGGCCCATTTGAGGCGGCGGAGCTGGGGGATCCGTTGGACCCACTTGAGGCGGTGGACCTGGAGTAGCCATCTCGTTCACTGGTGGGATAGGTGAGAAATAATTACCTCAGAAGGGGATTAGGCTATAGTTATAGGTAGTGGGGGAAACCCATTTGGGTTTTAACTAGAGGAGTAGAAGCTACTGATTACCGTTGATTCAGAGTGGAACTTTCCACGCCGCTGCTGTAATCCGTCTCTTGGTCCGGTCCTGTCCCTGGTGTCTGTAGCATTGTTTGTCATTTCAATAATTTATAATGTTAAATACTGGTTTACAAGTCCAAACTCTTTGTAGGTAGGTAATTATCTAATATTTACTACAACATTTAGATATGTACATTACCATACATTATTTAAAGCACGTCTAAATCTAAATATATACTGTAAAATAAAATTATAAACAAGTGGTGCAATACTAACTGCAGGTATTTATATTGAAGTCAACTTATTGCGTGTTCATAACCCTCTATCCTTGGTTAAATATTTCTTTTCGCAAAATCATAGTCAAGTGTGGCATTTGAAATTACTATTTGCACGTTTTGTGGAAAATTTTTAACTCAATAAATAAGTGATTATGCGTTTAATTAATTATTGTACAGTACATATACGGAATTGATATAAAATTTAATTTAAAGCACATTTATTGTTCAATATTAACCCGAATATAATTTTTTACTTATTATGTCATTTATTATTTGTTTTAATAATGCCATTAATATGTGTATGGAATAAATGAAAATACACTATTTTTGTAATTTAATTAATATCAGCTTGCAGTATTGCACACGAGCGTTTTAATAATAAAAACAGATGTACTAAGCTAATAAAAACGATGCGTGTTTTGTAAACTTTATTTAGGTACATATTGTTAATCAATGACATTAATAATACAATAGAGCGTTTGGAAATAATTACTAGCTCACATTTTATTTCAAATGATCATTTCGCATCTATTCTGTATATTATTGCTGTTTATGTAGCAAATAATTCATACTGCTTTTGTGTGACTGTCCGTCTTTAAAAGGTTTTGGGTATTCACTACTGTTGACATTTTAGCATCAATCCCAGAAATTATTAAAAATGACTGTTAATTGTTATTGTTAATAACTAAATGGTATCTATTTGGTGGAATTAGGATTCAAATTCAGTCCCAATAACAATAAAATAGTTTTCTTACCACCAGCGAATGGAATTATTTTTTTGAGATTCCGAAATTACTTGCGCGTCTTCTTTGTTCTTTGAGTTTGGTAGATGGGTATTAAATCTGTCAGAAGATCTTGCATTTGAACAATTTACCGAGGAAGGAGCTTTCCGAATAACTGAAACTCTATTTGAAGCTACGAATTCATCCTTATTTTGCTTAATGCAGTAATCATGTTCTGACCGATGTTGAAAAGGAGCAGGTGCATTGTTGGCATTACTCTCGGTAATAAAGGAACCAATTGATTCTTCCGAAAGGGTTTTCTGAGTACAGGAAATTATATCTGGATATTTCGGTTCATCCTTCTCCTCGATGTAGGTATTTGCGTTTTCGGGTTCTGTAAATATTTAAATGTTAAAAGATTTAATTTTGCAAGTGTATTAAGAGTTGACGTTAATTGACCATTAATTTTACCTTGAACTAGTTGAGGTGAAACCAATTTTTTCATGCACGTGTTTTCATAACCGTGTAATCTTAATACACTGCAAAATTGCTTTTTACAAGTGTGACATGAAATATTTTTGTCTTGTTTATGGACGGTTATACGTCCTTCTTTGATAAACTTCTCTATGCATATATCGCAAACAAATGGACTCAATTCTGCCAATAATGTCGGTTCGGGATGTTCCATTTCGTGACGTTTGAGTGATTTCCAAAATTCAAATGCGCTATTGAAAAAGTATATACGTAGTAACAAGCTGTTGAAATGAGGAGTTTTATCCTATAGACTATATTATGAAGTTTATTAAAGTTTATTTTCGTTATGTATATCGTCTAATTTATTTTTCAGCTTTTTAATTTCATTTTTAATACAATTTTTGGGGTAATGGTAAATATCAAAATGTTGAGAATTTTGTAAAGATATACAGCAAAATATTCTTTGTCTGAGCTGACATCTGATAATTTACTGTTTATGAAAGTGTTTTTAAAACTTTAGTCATTGCAGTATTTAGTATTTATTATATACCGCCAGGTATATAATCAAAAGAGCAATGCTGTCTGTTAGTGTGTGTGTGTGTCTGTGTGTGTGTCCACTCTCTAACTTTTGAACGCGTCAACTTTTTTCAATTCTGTTTTCAGATTTTGAAAGAGGAGATAAAAAGTAACATCCTCAGTGTTTTTGAGCCAAATCGGCCACTCCCCCATGGAGTTATGGCCACGCCCACTTATTTTTTAAATAGAAACATATCAAGTGTCATATCGTTTTAAAGGTGTTGACGTAAGGAATTCAAATATGAATTTCAATTTACCCCATACATGGGGCAATGTGAGAATATGCCATTTTATGTCCTCTGGCGGTATATAGGGACACCGGGGTCGGTTTATTTAGTAATTGTAAGTGGAGCAAGGTGCATTCAAACATGCAAAGAATCATATAAATCAATAGAGTATTTAGCAAATATTATTGTTTTCCGGACTCACAAAACAAACCCAAGGTGCTGTGGTCCAATGTTTAATATGGGTTTGGATACTATCGGCCCCATGTTCGTTTAGCTAGCTTCAATTGACATTACAATATGATTCGTGTTTATTTAAATAGGGCACTACATGTTTGTCCGTTGGTGTTTTAAGGTGAGGTGATGATTTTGTGCTTTGGGCTGTATAATATTTTTGTTTGAAATATAAATAAAATTGAATATAATATGGACATTCTAGAATAGTAGGAACTTAAATATAATGCGTGTAGTAAATATATAAGACATTATATAAATGGTAAAAATTCAATGAGACTGTTAGCAACAAATGAAAGTTAATCAATAAACTTGAACATTATATCGACATTTGGCATTGACATTGTAAACTATTGGATTAAATATTTGGTTAATAATAATTTTCTTATTTCTTAACTATTTTTTATTACATAATATACAATTACATTCATGCATGTAGGTATGTGTATGTATAAGTATGATATTAACATGTTGTGACATTAACTATATTATATCTATAGTAGTGTATGCTTCTAAAGAGTGCTATGACTACTACCGGGAGATGCCTGGCATTCATATATGGCATGAGAGACTTGATGGTTGTAAACCTAATTGTTCTGTAATTAATTATATTTAATGGTTCATTAAATACTGTAGTAATGCATATCAAGTCTCGGACATCTCCAATGGCACAATATACCACAATATCAATCTGCGTGGAAGTGTTGACATTGACGGACCGACCAAAGTACGTTGCCATAATATATTTTTATTTATTCTTTTAAACTAAACAATACACATAACAAACTACCATTTTTAATGTGAATTTTGTTCTCCATTCATTCATTATTATATTCAATACCAAATGCAAAGAAAACATTTATGATTTACTTTGTGAATCCATTTTATTTTGTTAAAATTTAAAAAATTTGTCATTTGTGAGAGTTTGACATTATTTTAAAAGCATTGCTAATACTTGCAGGCAACAGGTGTAAACGAAAGTTAAATTATTGTCTCCCGCATTATTTGTTGTCGTCAAGCATCAAGCAAGCTACAATGAAAAAAGTACATCCAGAATCAAAATGCGAAAAATGTAATACAAAGAATCATCATCACCATCGGCAATGGATTCGCGAAACAAATCCACTCAAAATTGACGTAAGTAAATAGATTCAATCATTTCTGTAATATTTAGTAAATTACTAATTTTCTCCATAATATAATTAATGGATGGAGACATTGTACATTGTGTATTTCTATTGTCTGTTATTTATATTTCAACGAGAACATAAATATTTTTTATTTGCTAAATTGGCCAATAGCCAAATCTGCGTTCCGTTTGAATTAGTCTACGAAAAAATTAAAATACAATTAAAAATAATAATGTAAAATTAATTATTAACCTTTTGAGCCCGAAGTACGGGAATTTCCGTAGTTATGAAATAGTCCCCCAAAGACAAACTACGGAAATATCCGTAGTTAAGAAATTTTCTTTACGGACAAACTACGGAAAT
>JAQFYC010007121.1:0-11007 GCA_034694165.1 Tomocerus mixtus
CACAGCTGACTGCAGCCGATTTCAGAATGGGAAATAGCTTAAGGCTTCCAGTGTGTGTATAATATAATTCCGTGGTGTAGCCCTAGTGTTGAAGTCTTGTTGCAAGCAAGCCGTGTAATTGGAATTAATACCTATACTTTATTTTATTTTATGCTGACTTACAACTTTCTATCTTCTTCTCCTCTTTTTGAGTTTCATTCTCCAAGTCGGACACAAGGGACGAAATGGGGGAAAATGGCAATATATACTATTGCGCTTTTCATTTTTATAAAATATAGAGCTCCGATATAAAACAGATATTTATGTATTAATTTAGCACAACCAACTAATTTATTTCAATTGCGAATTTTTATTATTTCCGATATTTAATTTTGTCCCTCCATTTGAAATATTACTTTACAATACACGCTCCCTTAATTGCTGGAGTAATGAAAGGACCCCATTAAAAAAGAATGTCTAAATCCTTACTCTAGAAAATTGTCTACATTATGAGCACCGGTCATTTTCAGTTTTGCGTGTAATATAATGTAATTAAATATCGAGATTACAAATTAAAATAGACACTAATGAGATTGATAATAAATTATTCGGTGTATCCAATCCTTGGAATTGTTTCAGCACTATTCAGCAGCATTGTTTCATATATATGGTAAATATCAGAGCATTTTATTACTATTTATATGCTGTCGAGTTTCCTGTTTCCTTTTCTAGATATACACAATGCCGGGGAGAATGACATCTATTTTTCCCAAATTTTGACGAAAATATCTAATATTACGTAGCAGAAATGTCAATTTCATTTTAGTAATAACAAATATTTCCGTCTTTTGGGATAGTTGGAATAAGAGTAAACATTTCCTCGATTCCGTGATGCAATAACCCTTGCCTTGGTACCTAAGTACAAATACGTCTTGTACTGTAGTAGTGTATGTAACGGAGCGGAGTGAGATAGGAATGGGAAAAGGGATCACAAGAGCTAAGTAAGTAAGTAGAGTGGTAAAGAATGTATATTATGTAGTTGCAATGCGATGTCACATCGTGAGAGAACAACAACGTACGTAGTGAGCATAGTTGATGTTGATAGTAAGAGGGAGGTGATGGCCAGGCCAAGCCAAGCCAGGCCACTTGCAGTAAAAAGCACGATCAGAACGAGTGTCATATAATATACGTGCCGGCGGTGGCATCACATCCATATCCAAGAAGTTTCGGCGGAAAAGAGTGCAGGAAGATTTCTAGTTGATTTGCAGTCGCATTATGTGGATCCACGTTGAAGGCATACAGAATTCAAACGCAGTGGCTTTTACAAGAAAAGATGTGTTCTATTACTTCTTACTTACTTACGAACATTGCATTACATACATACTACAAATACATACAGTAGTGAAAGTGAGTGAGTGAGTGAGCTAGATGTGCATTTACTGATTCCAATGTGTACATATCAAGTAAGTACAGATAACATGTAGGTATAAGTATAAGGAAAGGATGTACTTACTTAGGCACCTTTAGATTCCTGCTTTCGCAACAAGATTAAAGGCTAAGTAGGTACAAAGGACGGAAATGCGCTGGATCTGGATCTCTCTCTTTATTCATCCCGCTACTGCTTCGACCTCTCAAATCTGCACTCTCTAAGTTGCAAATAAGTATTACCTACCTAAGTATGTACATATTATTCCTCGTATAAATACACTATCCCACGCGTGACTTTTGTACTACGTAGGCATACCAGTACCAGCCAAACTATTGCATTCCAAAAGAATCTAACCGTACAAAGGCACACGCTAACACGCAGTAGCATTTCTATAGTCTGATTGCGGATTTCTGAAAGGGATTCGACATATGCCAGTCTGATTCTAATTCTAATCCGCTGCCCAGCTCTATATTTTCACATCTTTTGTATTTCGGAGGTAGACAAAATACTTACATCTTGTAAAATGTCCTACCTTATGCATAATATATACGACGGCTTCAGTAGAAATATTTATCTTGATACAGGGAGACAACTTTATAGTGATCCCTACATATATATGCAAACTTTTTCCATTGACATTGCCAAGCAATGGAAGATTTTCACTACGACCTTATTCTTAATTATTATTAGTCAATACATTTCTGTAGGTTGCTTGACTTCAAATGGGCTAAATTTTGAACGTTTATAGCGAAAGAAACCAGTGTAAGTATATATATATAATTAAAATAATAGAAATAAAAGATTAAGTATATAGGGAATTGAGATTGTGTAAAAAAACTCAAGATGAAAGTACACCAGAATGGTTTCACATTAATTGAGACCATGTAAACAGACCACACTTGTATCGAAATTGCTACCTATAAGGTGAATGCTAAGACTCTTAACGTATATGTAGCTTTCTTCTACACAAAACCGCATTATACATTATTCCCCAGCAGATGTATTGTAAAGATAGCTTTTCGCAGCATGAGAAAAGACAATAGATTCGGCATTCAGCATGAAGATAAAGCACATTGTCAATATTCTAACCGCTGTGAGTTATGAGATGCAGATTCTGTACTTTGAAATGGAACCAAAAGCTTACTACATTTTGTTTCATCTTAGGAGGATTATTTTAACTTTTATCTTTTTATAGATTTTAACCTTATCAGCCCACATCCGTAACCAACAAAGCTACAAATAGGATTACTGGCTTGTTGTTGAAGCAAAACTTATTATTGTATTGAGATCAAAGATATTTGCTTCTATTTATGAATCAACCTTTTCTTTGTTATTGAGAAATATTGTTGCTAAATAGGTCTATTTATAAAGTCACAAATGTTTTGATGAAATATTTCCAATGGTGCGCAATAATAAAATTTGTAGCAATTGTCGATAATAATACAGACAAAACAGTTAGGTACAAAATAATGGGAACTGTACTTACCTAATTGCAGGTAACTTTTTAAGTGTGTAACTAAAAGTCAAAAGTAGGTCATTGTGATATTTGTAGCATTGACATTACGAAACTTTCGAAATTAGGAGGCATAAGCAGGCTTAGTAAAATTAAGAGTACGATCAATTCTTTTAGTGTTTCCTTTTGAAGTGAAGCTTTGCTAATTCCTATTATATATGAGTGCATAGAATACATATAATTTTAGCCAGTGTTATATACAACAGGGGTAATAAATACGTTGTAGCTAGATTAGCACTGCTTTGTAGTACATGTTAGAATTATATTAAATTCCAATATCTTATAATATGATTGTCTATTAAGTAAACCTTTGAAAATTTGCTCCAGTTGGCTAATTCTACGTTTTGGTTACTTTTTGGAGTAAAGTATTTGGATTCGTAGTTCTATAGAAGATATCTAAATACCTAATGTAATATTATTGAGTCTCAAGTCAACTGAACTCAAGTAGCAAGTAACCTTGTAACAATTGAAGTATGCACCAGAGAATTGAGGATAATTTAGGCTGCCTGCCTACTTGCTTGCCATTAGTTTGGAGATCCAGAGCAGTTCCAGTTCCATATTCACGATGACAAGACAGCGTACATATAGGGAATTTAAGCGCACTCTTTTTCCCAGTCTTAACATCAGTTCAGCTGGAGAAAGCAGGGAGAGGAATAGGAAAGTCATTCCGTAGACTCTGTCTGTCAAGTGAAAATCTCATAGTGAACTCATTCTTCTTATCCTTTTTCGGCTCCTATAAATCATTACATGGATACCTACTCCACAAATTGCATTCCTACATTCCACTTTCCACGGCCAAGACACCAAAATCGCTTTAACTCTACAAAATTACCAGACTTCATAATAATATATAATTATTGGAGAAACTACTAAAAATTCACTTGTGACAGTAAACTTATATTATGCAAATAAACTATTGAAACAAAACGCCGAGCCATATGTCTCCCTGCATAAAAGTGCAATAAAACACAATCATAGGATGGATGTGCCAGAGAAAAACAGCCAGACCAAAGAACGAATAATGATACAGACTCTAAATTATGGAGAAATTTACTTGGAATTGTCAGTTTAAAAAGTCAGATAGAACTTTCGTTTATAGTATTGCACAATTGCACACACAAGTGCATACGATATATATATGTATAGTATATGTCCTAGGCAGAAACTATCTAAATAGTTGCATGGACCCTGACTTTAGTTGTTTATCCTTGTGTAATACAATTTGCAACCAGAACAGTATTCTCAATAAACAATCAAAAATTATTGCATATTTTACAATTATTTTTCATTTAATTCCAAAAGGAGTAATAAAAATTAGATGATTTATATGTGAAATACGACGTTTTGGGTCCATGGCATACACTATCTGTATATACAACTATATGTCTACGTAGATTAAGGTTTCAAGAGCAGAGTTATGTAAGTAGGTTTATATAATGCAATAGGAGCCGCATGCTTGGAATATTCTATAATTTCTTCTCTGCTCTGATTTAATCTTTCTGGGTCTCCTATTTTGTAAAAGCTCCGTGAAATCGTATTTCGAGTGTAAGTATAAGTATTTTTTATAGTATTTTGGTTTAGTGCAACCAAGGATTCTAAGTGAGTCGGTGTACATTTGTAATGCATCTGCCTATCTTTCTGTGACAGTTAGAGTATAATATATTCTAAGCAAACAGTATGTGCTTATGTGAAAGATATAGTATGATGTATGATCCGATGTGAGTGAGCGAACTCATCACGGCTAGCGGCTTTACATGGTGCTTTAGATGTATACCTACCTTAAACTCTACCTAGATCTCTTATAACCAGGTCAGCTCTTCCCAAAACTACCCACTGTCAATATTAATGTAACGTGAATATTATTTCTCATGCCAAAAAACAAAAACTCTTACATGGAGGTTACTGTTCCTTTTCGGAATACCATTAGGTATATACAGACTGTCTGGAGATTAGGAAAAGATAGGACATTTGGTGATGTAATGTGATGTATGCAACGGCTCGTACAAATGCCCTTGTCACATTTAGAGAAAGTGGACGGGTATGAGGGAAAAGCATAACTGGAGACATCATTAGGATTTTACAATGTTTGTCGTAGCCATAGCTCAGTTATTGTTACGTGGAAACCACAATACCAAGTATTTTATTCATGTACGGAGGTACTGCATACAATATTAGCTTGCTTATAATAACAAGCAGACGGTACTACTACATACATACATTACATACATACATAGTACAAAAATCTGTCGAACGTAGCCTATAGACCTGTTCCTGTTGGAGAAAGTAGATTTGGCAAGTAGCTCGTCTGACTGAATCCTGTCAGAAAAGCAGCTCGTCAAAAATTATTTCTATCTCACTCTGTTACGAACACAACAACGACAACATTAGGATAAATCGCACCCAGCGGCGGTTTTACCAAAAAGCTTTCCACAACCTACAACCATTACACAACATCTAAATCGCAACGACCCCGTGTCACTCCTCCAATTCAAACCCAAGGTTTCCTTCATCTCTATTTTCTGTTCTGTAGAGTTACAGTAGCTAACTAAAATTGCTTCGACCCACAAATTTTAGAAATCTTTCTCCGATGCCTGCTTAAGTCCATAAATCAAAATTACACCAACCCTACAACAAAAATGGCCATGGGAAACAAATTTTCAATTTTATTTCTATTTAATATCGTTTAGCCTAAAAATTCAGAGTAACGGATAATTTTTAGAAGACATTTTCAGGGAGGCCATCATCGGCTACCCACATTTACCCATTTGGCTCAAGTGCTCAAGTTGGTACCAAGTGTATTACAGAATGATTATTTGACCACATGATTTACCTATCATTAATAGGTAAGACGTGAAGATGGCGAAAGCAAGTAGGTATAAACTCCTTACGTTGATTCCACGATGAACTAGATTCTAATTTTTATCTAACAGTTCCAAACATTAAAAAGTAGAGCGCTGGAAATGACAAGATCATTACAATTATTCCTAACGATCTCACTCCGATAAAGTTTTATGATTTATGCACAATGCAGGAAAGTTATAGTTTCCACTGTACAGCATTGTAAGCTAATTGAATATTGTACCTACTACCTACTTTCACTTAATTGCACTAGTGTGCTTAAAGATTCTGAGAATTCAATGGAAAGGAAGAGCTGAATGAAAATTTTGTACATACATAAGTATTAGGCAAGGGAAAGAAGAAATGTTAAAGTTAAGTTACTTAGACAGCATTGTAGCTAGAAAGAAAGTTATTGAGGAAAAAGTAAATTGGGTCGTACTTTTATTAGCTACATATGTACGTATAGGACCCAGACAAAGCAGGAATAAATAGATACCTTGGAAAGTGTTCCACCAACCCAAGCAAAGTCTATTTCAACTCTATGTATGTACTTTGTTGCTATCTTCTTCAAATAAATTATAGCATTCATGGCATCTACATATATGTACACCATTACACCACATATTCAACCATATGATAACATACATAGAACATGTTTATTTGTTGCCATACACAAAATTCACATCCAATCCAATACACACTGCCATACTTAGGTGGGTAAATAGGTATACACTTTTTCTATTATGTAGCATTTCTATTCTGACTCCGTAATTTGGTTAGTAAGGATTACCCCTATTACTTATTATGCCCATGCAGTAAATATACATAGTGGTAGACGGTAGACAGTAGACACAAAGGCTCTTATCTTTCCCTATAAGTACTATGTACACTTTTCTCTAAATTTATATATTCTTTGTCAAACAGGATTGGATAAAATGAAAATAGTTGCTAAGTATTTTGCTCTGAGTCTACTGTTTTTATTTAACTAAAAAGTAGGATTTATGTGACCCGGTCTGGCCCAGCAAGATACATTTAATCTCCCCCTCCAACTATTTAAACTATAAACCTTTACCTTTACACCCCACAGCTCTGTACATATTATTCCAATTAAAGCTACAAGGTTACCTATTTATCTACTTACTTTTTGCCTATCCTTAGTCCTTAAGTAAATATAATAAGTATTTATAGCAAGTATTGCCAAAACCAAAGTATTTCACTTGCTTCATGGCTACGGCTACCAATTTATTATGTTACATATAGTACAGAGGACACGGACACGGCACGAAAGTCTATTAAGGTGATAGCTCTTACTTCGGAAGTTGGAAAGTAAAAGTAGGTGTAATCCAAAGAAATTCAAGGGAAGGAGATCAAGGCAGTTTGGCAAACAACTATAGTTTCTCATTTCGATGCCGCAGATAACTAATAAATATATAGGGCATTTTATGTAGATAAAATAGATATCTATATAATACCAAGTTTGGTTTTGGTTGATTGAGTTCCTATAAAAATAAGTTTACCTATGTAATACTTTTGTGACATTAAAATTTCTAACTTTATCCATTTTAAATATAGTTACAAATACGCGTAACCTTATACTTATTATTGACTTTTTTTATTAAGATGTACTTTTGGATAATGAAACTTCATAGTAGTACCTAGGAGGATTTAGTTTATACAATAGGACATGTTTGTAGTAAAATACAAATATAGTGGCCTTATCTGTTTGTCTTAAGTATACAGAAAGGAAGTAGATATCTGGAGGCACTTGCATACTTGTACTAGATTTTCACGAAAGAACATAGCTTCCAGTGGGGTAAAGATTACGAAGTTAGTTTAGGGTAAGTGAGCTGTAGTTTTAAGTTGTATTATTACTGTAGGCATTTATCGTATCTGTATTTGGAATCAATATAGGTATATACACTGTATGTACCGTAAGGAACATAGTAGGATAAAAGTACACGTGCATGAACTAAATTAAGTTGGAGCATGCGACATTTCGAACCTGAAAAACGGAAAAGCTAAGCTTATTGTTAACCTTATTCCAGTTTACGCACTTTCATTGCCACACACGTCCTCATATTTTTGATGACATGGACGTCCACCGCATACTAATAGTCCAATATTATTTGTAAGACATAAAATGTCAGCTTTGCCATCAAATTGTAGAACATGAGAACAGGACATATCATATCTCTCATAAAATCTGTCATTTAATCAAGAAAATGTCTTTGTCCTTTTTGTTGCAGAAGTGGAAGAGTTCGTATGGCTTAACCCGGAACAGACCGTGATCATGATCTTTCAAATGGTTCTCCTCATATTCCTTTGTATATGCGGAACATTGACTAATTCGCTCGTGTTTTGGGTCTTCAACCGTCGCCCTGCTCTGCGCTCCTTGTCAAACAAGTAAGTCTTCCTCATTCTTCTAATTGCATTAATTTATGTATGTGCCGTACTTTTACGAGGGACCATCTACAAATTAAAAAAGGAAAGGGACGCGGTTTTACGTCTATTTTTCAAAGGATCCAACAACAGACGGGGAGGTATGGAAAGTATACTGTGTGTATTACCAGGAACTACAGCGTATCAAATGCTCCGAAGGGCGGAGGACGCCATCCACATATTTCGTAGCACTAAGTTTCAGCCACATTATTCTAAAGTCCTTTTAAAAGCAAAACGAATTTTTTTAAAAATACGTAATTTTTAAACTAATTCGTACTATCTCCCTTCACCACTAAATAGATAGTAATGATTTACGTACATAATATATGCATGTGCCGATTTGATCCAAATACAAATATTTAGGTATAGTCAAAGCTCAAATTCATTACAGCGTGATCAATTTCAAGACAATGCCCGTAAACATTTTATCTCCTTTTTACGTATGTGCTTCCCAGCCATGAAAGTCACGAATGACAAAATTAGCAAACAATTATTTTGCTATGAGATTAATATCTTTTTGATTGCAATATCATCATCCCATAGTATGATTCGAACTACCGTTAATGGTAACTTTATTACTCGATTCTCCATTAATTTGTTTTCTGGTACAGTTATGCATCATCAAAATATTAAGTACCACTAAAATGATGACATTGCTCTAAAATCCTATTCATACATCCTATTTTATCCGAAAAATGCCTATTGGAAATAGGACAAATATTCATCTTTTACCATGCCTTTCGCGTGGACGCTGGATATTACAGGGAAATTCCAAACTGCGGCTTCTTTTGGTAGCAAAAATTTAAATATCCGTTTGAATTAGTTCATTCGGCATAAAATTAAAAATGTATTTTTCTGCCTTCGTCAGGTAAATTTTGGATGGTTTTGTAACCACATACCGCTAATGAAGATAGAAAATAAGTTCGTCCTTGCATTGGGGCAGAGGTAAAGTTGCAGTTAGGTTATTGTCATTCACCACGTTATTGTCCCCTATGGTACATTTTAGTTCTGTTAGTTTAGTTTAGCAAGCAAGTGTATGGTCCAGATAGATAGTGAGTTAGTGAAAGTTGTTAGTTTTCGTTGTTCTTGTCTTGTAAATAAAAGTAGGTCATTGCCAATGGTGTAGCTTCATTATTGTCTTACTTTACATCGTATTTCGTATATTTGTTCTGATAATATGATTACACACAGCTTTGAACCTACATAATATATATTCGCCACCTAAGTAAGTAATATTAATTGTATTAATTCCCAGATATCTATTGTGGTAATATGTAACATAATGCTATTTCCCACAACCCATCTTTCTGTAGTAGGTACCTACCTATATCTGTAGTTTTGAGGTTTAGGGAAAGATTGCTAGTAGTATGCATTAGAAGATAATCATAATCATATCGGATAATTGAGCTACATTACTCTTGAGTACCTTCCATAGTAATGTACGGACTTAATTGTCGCCCTACTAATTTAAAGCACATACGACCTAATGATAATACTACTTATATAGGGTTGTCGACCGAGTATTGCATATCAAGTGTGCCAGGGTGTCGAGTGTGCCGGAAATTCCCGATGCCATAAATTACCGTAAATGCCCGATATGCCAGACAAAATTCTTTTCCGGCATGCCTGAATTGCCGGAAATGCCGGAAATCAAGTGCCGCCATATTGATGTCTTTGTTCTAAATGGAATTTTATGGCAAATTCGGAATTTCGGGCATATCCTCGGGCATGGAAAATTTATTTCCGGCGTACCGGTTTTACACCCTGAAGTGTGTACATTAAACAGATACACGTTAAGTTAGATATCCTATAATACGGTGAAGCATAATTGCTAATTACCTACGTGAAGCTTGCAGTGTATTAAATATAACAAATGCAGATATATAGACAGCGACAGCCTATACCAACTGAAAAGAAAGTTCATTTGAATTAACATAATTTCCATTCCAATAGTTTCTGTTGTAACGTTGCTATATACATTACATGGTACATTAAAATGTTATAATGTAAAATGACGTAGTACATTATTACTGTATCCTACTTTGGGTGACTATAAAAATGTACAATTGTGTTTATAGGTAGATAATCGTAAATAGGTACAATATTATTATGTGAGTCTATGTGCATATATATATTATGCAGATGAATATGATACTTACTAATATATACTGAGTAAAATACACACAAAAATTGTGGCATAGTTGGCACAATATAATACGGACAGAAATGGTTAGGACTAAAATGCAGTTTATAAGCTACCAACTAAATTTTGGCAAGTGTTCCCCAGATTACAGGGAAAAACTATAGAAGAGTGTGTAATTGCAAGGAAAATATAGATTACTTATATACTTACATAGTTTTGCAATAGCTTCGAGTTGTTGGAGACCTAGTTTCAAAGATTCCTGATAATTTAGTTATCTAGGTCACCCACAAATAAAATGATTTACGTTGGAAAAGGGTTTCACTGTCACTACCATTGTATTAGGTAGTGTTCATGTATTGTTATAAGAATCACAACCTTATTTCGCGAATTCAGATATTTGTAAATATTAACTTTTTAATATAATTTTTTGCTTGAACGGAATCCATTAAATTTAAACACCACATCAGGCGAACATTATGGTAAAAAATATTTGCTATAATATATTGATGTATGTGCTTAACAAACTTATTACTATTATATTTTACTTTTAATACTTACTGTATGCATGGCAGTATTTTAAATATTGCACACTGTATACCATTGTTATATTCATCATTACACATATCCTTTAAAATGCTGAAAGCAATTTTGCTGTACTGAATACCA
>JAQFYC010007122.1:0-11006 GCA_034694165.1 Tomocerus mixtus
ATTATTTCAATTCGATTGCTAGAAAACAAGAGATCGCTATTCGATTTATCTTTTGTGTGCACGTCTGATAGTCCATTAGCAGTAGAAAATATTCGGTTCAAGGATCGAAGACCAAAAGTTGAGTACACTGATATTCGAAATGAACGTTCCTTTGCAAATTATTGGGATCATAATAAATACAAATATAAACTTCATGTGATGTTTCCAAATGATCCAGATTTTTGGTTCCTCAAAGGAGAGGTTATCGAATACACAGTTTATTCCACAGAATACCAAAATGCAAAGCTAAATATATTTTTCGAATTATTTGCTCAGGAAAAGTACAACAAAGGTGTTGATCGCACAGGTAGACATTTAAAGTTGTTTTAATATTAATATTTTTAATATTTACGGTGACAAAATTGTCTCAAAGATGTGCCTATAATTCTAAACTTATCTTTAATACAAGTATACAAACCTTTATCATAACTTTCATGTAGAAAGCGCCCTTTTGCGAAATGGATTACAGTATAGTTTTAATATTTTCATGCTACATTATACTAAGCAGTATTAGTACTTTTCTGTATGGTTCTGTATTTAAAAATTTCAATATAAATAATATTATATCACGCATACTATCATATTTGCAGGAGCACTTTGCAGAACATACAACTTGCAAGGCAAAGCTCCTGTTGACGTCTCTCGGGAGTTCGTGACAATTCCCATTCTCAACTTTGACAAAACCGACGAAGAAGACCTGCCAGTTCTGAAATACAACAATGTATTATTTTCTCTGAGCTCTGAGTTATTCAAAACAAGGAGAAACCTTATCGGTAGTCAAAAACTACAGTAATGTTTTGTTTTTCATTTCAGGGCGACCTTGACATTGACAATCAGAGGCTGTTTTATAATCCGGTGAAAGGTTTCATTCTAAACACAAGTTATTTTAAATTTGACAGCTCTGATATTATGATTTCTGTTTATTGTGGCGAAGGAAAGAATATCCTGTTAAAAGGAATTGGTAAAATTTTGACTTTTAAATTCTGAAGTGTATAACATTACTATAATTGTATGTACAACAAAAATATTTTCTGATTGCCATCAAGAGCATGACTTTTCTCCGGAGACCAAGGAAGTATATTTGTATCAGTCTCAATTCAATAGCATCCTGCAAGGAACCAGGAGGAAAGAAAATGGAGTCACACTCTCATGTAGCCGAAATGAAACGGAGGTCAAAATAAATCTGGATCAATTTCCAGGGTGAGATATTAGATCTTAAATACGTTTTTGGTATTGTTGGTGAATCGTTGATTTTGATTTTAATTTCATAATTTAAAATTAAAGTTTTTTACATGTTGCAATAATTCTTCTATGAAAACATTTCAATTTAATAAATTAAATAGGGACGACCCAAATGTTACAATAAATATTATTTATTCTAACTATTCCTGGGGAGAATATCCTAACAAGCGATATTTCGCCACTGCAAAAGTACCGTATTTGACGGCAGAAGAAAGGATTAATGTTACAGGCTGGATGGACTACAACTCTAATAGACTAAGCTTTAATTGTGCAAACTCCTACCCAAGACAGTGGATTGTTCATTATGGCGGTAATTTATATAAATGTAGCAATTTTCAAAGTAGTTGAATTACATTTCCATTTTTGTTCATTTAGAAAGTAACCCACTGTACTATTCTCGTGAGCACAGTGCGTTTATTTGCGAAGGAGTATCCGAGTACCCGGGAGGAAGTTTCCCTTTAACGTTCCGGCATTGGGCTTGCAACAACATATACCAATGCCAAATGGTTTCCTCCTATTGTCTAGTAGATGTACGTCAAGTGATCCTATTTAAGATTATAATTAATTTACTTATTTAATTTAATTTATTAATTGTTGATTTTTTAGGAAGCTTATTACGGCGACGATGGAAACTTGGCTTATTGTCTGTGGTCCTGTGATGTTAAAGTAAACGAAATACAAATGACAGATAAATGTTTGAAAATATTGCAAACAAATTCTGTCCCATGTAGTAGTGTCGGGTTGAGGTACAGAGGTGACCACAAAATAAATTGCGAAGCTCTTTTGCCTGCCAAGAAGGGAATCGTTCAATGTTTTACAAAAAACGTTTTTGATGTACGACTGACGTATTTCGAAGGATTTGATGGCCGCATATGTAAACAGGATTTATACAATTTTGCAATTTGTCTTTGTATAAGTTATATTGTGGGATTTTCACCATATTTTAGATGTAGAAAAAGATGACAAAGAGCCACCAGTGGATGCTACACTAAAAATCAGTTGTTTGAATGGTACAGACTATTTCTACACAAAAGCGAAATTTCATTTACGATGCGAAGCTCAGTCCTTCTTTTATGAAGACGGCATTCAGTGGTTTTGGAGATATGAAAATGGAACAGTAATGAAACCTCCGTCTGGTATGTAATAAATTTTACTGAGAGTATTTGTGGGTTTTTCTTGCAGGAAAATTCTTTACATTATCTTCAATGCTCAATATTTTTATTTGCCATTGGACATTTATTTAATGATATTTCTCGGCTAGACTCCATGAGACATTTCTCGGGATTCCAAAAATATCTTACATCGTGTGATTTGCCAAAGCCTTGCAATATACATAGTAGTATAGTATGTGTCGTAGACACTGCTCCCTCACAGGCCCAGGGACGCCTGAGCCTAGGAGATTTTGGCCTATTATCCCTTTTACTTATGCTTATGTTTGAGCAATATTTTTTATTGACAAAAGAAATCAATCTAAATATTGGTGGGTGGTGGTATATATTTACCTGGACCCACAGAAGTCGAGGTCTGGGTCTGGTAGGGGGCTGGGTCTATGACATATACTACAGTGCTAATGTGGCTGGCTTTTATACTTAGACGTGTCAAGTATTCTTTTATTTTTGTAACAGGATTTGTTGAGAATATTGAAGTGGAACCACAAGATACATCGAACCCAGAAATCAACACTCTCTTTTATTTTCAAAGCAATGATGTCATTGAAATAATTTGCTCAGCTCCATTAGTCAACTCTAATAAATGGGAAAACGTGTCTATTAATATTAGAGTAGAAGGTAACATACCTAATATTTTATTGACCACGTCAATTAATGTCAATAATGGCTGATAATAATATTATTAGTTTTATGATGGCCCCTATAATTTATATTATAGGTGCAACACCGCCAATAATAACATCAAACGAACCAGTAATTTACTTGGTTGACAATTCGGATGAACAAAGTATGGTCTGCCAGACCATTGGTGTTCCACAACCAACTATTGTGTGGGAGAGGTTCAATGAGGTGACACATTGTTACTATTAGTTATTATTGTCCATCCAAATAATATATGTTTTCCTTGTACACCGGTATATATTTTATTTGTCTAAATTATTTAATGTTACAGGAGATTAAGGCACCATTAAAAATCTTGGAAGGCAAAATCCTAATGTTTCCCGGTTACAACGAAGCATTTCTAGGACTGTATACTTGCCGGGCAAATAACGTTGCTGGCAATGCATCTAAAGATTTTATAGTTGAGAGTAAGTATCAGTACAATTAAATTATGATGTGTTAACATACCAATAGGCATTATACTAGCATTGATGAAATCTCATATAGTAATACAATAATTAAATAATTATATTGCCTATTCAGAAATGGGGGACAATAATATTGTCTACGCGTACTATGGATTAGGAGCGTTGATAACAATTGTTGTAATTGTCTCCAGTTTGGCTATTCGATATTATAAACTTCAATATGTTAGTAATTCATCTATATTCTATATACACCAACTAAAATATTGTATAAATTAGTTTCTGGTACCTGACTATTGTTTTTAATGTTACAAATTGAAACAAATGATACAGGCGGAAAAGTCTCGAGAAATGAAAGAGATCATTCGCTTGCTTGAAGGTGAACAAGTAAAAGATGGCCAAGACGCTCATAGCGATCCGTCAACACTTCCATTTAATAAAAAATATGAGTTGGATAAACAATCTTTCCAAATTGGTAAGCAGGAACAAAAAAAAATGTCTATTTATAATAGAGTTAGTGCAGCAAATACAAATACAAGGAATTAATTACGCTTAAATATTTTTCTTTAGATTGGAATAATCTTTTAGGAAAAGGAGAATTTGGGGAAGTGTACCAGGGTAGAATTGACGGCTTGGATGCTCCTGCAGCTTTTAAGACATTAAAATCAGATGCCTCATTACGTCACTTAAAAGCTTTAGCATCTGAAATAAAAATTCTTATGTATATCGGCCCCCATGATAATTTGATAACACTTCTTGGGGCCTACAAAAAGGATATAGAAAAGGGTACAACTTGTACAACATTAAGGAAATAAGCTTACAAATATAAATCATTTTCAATTTTCAATGCAGACACTGTTTTTGATACATTTTCAACATCAATCAGTTTTTAGAACACAGAATTACATAATATTATAAAAGTGGAGTGACTGTGAATTACTTGTGATAGGCATCCTGTATGCAGCTGTAGAATTTTGTGGTCTCGGTTCTCTGGAATCTTACTTAAAGACTAACAAGCATCTCTTTTTAAAATGTCCCTTCTTTACTGGGTAAAAATGCTAATATGAAAATTTTTAAAATTCTTTTTAAAATTTTGAAACGCTAAATGCTAATTATTAGGTAAAAAATGAAATTTTATAATACAATATTTGATTAGGAAAAATTTAGTGGGATGTGAAAGCGGATCCCAAAATGTCTCTATGCAATCACTACAAAGTTTGCTAAAATGGTGTAAACAAATTGCTTGTGGAATGGAGTACGTGGCCTCAAAAAAAGCAAGTTCAACAAATATTCGTGGATGAACATAAATATATATATCATTCTAATTAAACTTAACTATTCCATAACTAACAGGTCGTTCATAAAGACTTGGCTACTCGAAATGTATTACTAACTGCGGAACTAAACGCCAAAGTCACTGATTTTGGATTCAGTAGACGATTGTACAACTACACAGAATATATCAAAACCAGTAAAGACCCTTTGCCATGGAAATGGTCAGCCCCTGAATGCTTTAGGAACAACATTTTTACCACAAAATCAGATGTCTGGTCTTATGGAATTACTTTGTGGGAAATATTTTCACTAGGCGAGTCGCCATATCCTGGTATCCTCCAACCGCTGACAGATTTTGTTGACCTACTGGAAAAGGGAAGTCTGAGAAACGGAAAGCCTAAATATGCTCCTATGCAAATGTACGTACAATATTAACTGACAAATAACGAATTGCAAAATCGGATGTGACATTATACACCGCAAAAACAACCACACCCGCGAGACACCGCGGACGCCCCCATTTGGAGTATAGCCCCTTTGAAAAACAAACAATGAGATTTGACTTTTTTAATTAGGTTAGGTTTTAAAAATTCCAAAAACGACTAATTTCCCATAAATACAAAGTCGCGGTGTGGTGTTTTTTGCGGTGTATAATGTCATATCCCTGCAAAATTGTAGAACGCACAAACTTTGGAATTATAATAATAAAAATAAGGCAGAATTTAAATTCTGATATTCAAAACAATATCAAAAGTCGTATATTAGATTGAAATATCTAGGTATTCAGATCAATATACACTAATCACACACTCCCTAGCCATTTACATCATACTTATTGAGGATTTGACAAATTAAATGTAGTTCCACACTCCACGAAGTTCCTTGGACTTACGAAATACCTGCAGGAACAAGAATTCCTACATACATTCAATTTTTGTGGATTGCTTATATTATTTTATTTCGTATTCATGGCATTCTACCTTATTAAATTGACTTTTTCTACTCCACAAAATAATCAATAATATTATAACAGTTTTTATAAATGAAGTGTAGACAAAATTCTTCTGCTTGTTACAATTATTTCGAAGATTGTCTTGCATCCAATAAACTTCATTTCTTTGGTTGCTAAAATGTTAATTATAGGTACGACCTGATGCGTGAATGTTGGGAATGTGATCCTGACTCGCGTCCTTCGTTCTCTTCTCTTCGGTCTTATTTTGAAAATGGAAGTTATAATCCTCGCATTTCAATGAAAACAAAGGTATGAATCAACAGAAAATATTAACTATAAGACTACAACTAAAATAAAACTACATCACAACGCTTAACATATTATAATGTAAATAATAAAGGCTTATATTTAATGGCACCATATAAAAACTTAATTTGCCATAATTCTGTAGACTTATTTTAGCATAGCTTTATTCATTTACCAAAACAATATCCAAATACCATAAAAATGGAAATCGACCAAATAAAAACTTATTTACCATAAGTTTAAGCAAAAATACCCAATGAAAAACTATTTTGACCATAATTTTGCGATGGTTTTACTACTAAAATTATGGTTAAAATAGTTTTTCATTGGGTATTTTTGCTTAAACTTATGGTAAATAAGTTTTTATTTGGTCGATTCCCATTTTTATGGTATTTGGATATTGTTTTGGTAAATGAATAAAGCTATGGTAAAATAAGTCTACAGAATTATGGCAAAGTAAGTTTTTATATGGTGCCATTAAATATAAGCATTAATATAATACCTAGTTAATATGATTAGTGATACGAAATATTCAGATTATATATTAACTGTTATTTTTGGTTGTGATTTTACAGAATTCAGATGAAAACGTGCAACAAAATACAAGTAATACACTTGCTAAAAAACTATCTACGCCTCCCCGAGATTATGTGCGATTCGACGAAATATTAGGTAATGTGCAAGACAATTTAAGTAATCCACTTGCTAAACTACGTACGCCTTCCACAGAATATGTGCAATTTGACGAAATAATAGATTAAACGTTAAAAATTGTTACATAACTTCTTTAAATCCTTCGTTACATACATATCTGTTTTTAATATTGTAATCTAAAAATTAAGTTCCGTGTAAAGTTTTGAAAGTGTAATCTTTCAAAATTGTATCATCATGAACAAGGGATAATTGCATTTATTATTCATCTTTTCCAAATAAATATCTAATTAAATATGACACATTGATAATATATACACATTACCAAAATTGTATTTTAAATTATTTCATCGCCCTCATCTCAACAATTACGTCAAATGGGTGTGGGGACATGGTGATTCCAAGACGAGGTTCAGTAAAAACTATTGGCTTCCCAGGAACTTGTCTAAATGACATACGCTGTAGTACCGAAGTAATGAAAAGAAAAATTGCGTTCATGGCCAGGGTGTTACCAATACACATTCTCTTGCCTACAATACAATGGTTTACAAAATAATATTACAATAACGCTGTGGCATTCATAGTATACCTAATCAGAGTTTGAAAAATAATTTTTCACAATACCATAACCAAAAATACACATTCGGTCGAACATTTTGGTATCCAGATTGCCTTCTCCTGTGATAAATCTTTCTGGACGAAAGTTATCTGGCTCATCCGTTTCAGCTCTACAAACACTGTAGAGGTTGTACATTACATCCATTCCCTGCGAATACATACAATATATTATTTTATACTACATCGTCTTAAAATCAGATATATGTATACCTATTACTTTTATAAAGTACAGAAGTATAACTTTCTATTTGAAAATAAATACTTGGCGAATAACCTTTTTAAAGAGATAATTTTTGTAATAAAAATCCTTATTGACTTTCCTTGCTGGGGGAATAGGCACCACAATTCCAAGACGGCATATTTCAAAAATAGTAGCTTGTGTGTAAACCATGCTGAAAATTAAGATAATAGTTAATTATTAACATTAACAGTCAAAATATATACTATCATTTACTAATTATGTCTTACATACAAAATAATTTGACAATTAAACTGTTGCTAATTCAAAGTCAGTTAATTATATCAATTTGACTGTAGTTTAATTGTAAGTACCTTTCTTTTTGACTTAATGTTGGAGTTGTTCCTGGTGGTACAATTCTGTCAACTTCCTGTTGTACTTTTTTCTGAACCTCGGGATAGAGCACCAAATAAAAAATAGCGAAACTCAGAAGTTCAGCTGCAGTATCACCTCCGGCTTGAAATAAGTCCAAAAGAACCAATACCAATTGATCGTCTAAAATAAAGTATCAAAGAAATCTTTAATTATGTATCAACTCAGAAAATTCGTACACCCAATATGTATTTTAAATCTTTTATGTAGTGTAGATTTCCTCACCTGTAAAATTTGTGTCAGGATTATCCTTCTCTGCCTCTATTTGATTTAAGAATATGTCAACGAAACTTCCTGGTTGACTCTTCCGACAATCCCTATTTTTGCGATCATTGATTATTTCCTAATAAAAATATAAAGACACAAGGATTACTATTTGGGAGTAGTAATATTTGGAAATTACTAAACATTTTCAATAATTAAAAAAAGTATTCCTACACGTAAAAAATTGTGCATATCATCAACTGCATTGACTTGTATATATCTTCCAGAGAGCTCCGGAAAGTATTTTCTAACAAATGGAAACGCTGTGGAAATGCTAGCTGCAAAATTTGTGCTCTTCAAATATGTAGAACTAACTTCAACGAGAGTGTTTAGTTTTGGGTCATCGTGCTCAAATCTAACTCCAGTTGCATAGCTCCATATGATATTTAGCATTGACATAGCAAATAAACCATCAACTGTAATTATGTTGCTTTTGTTTTGCATTTTTTTCTGAATGTGTATAATGAAGTCATCAATTTCTTTTCCAGTCAGCATTTCCATAGATGAAGTTTTTCCAAAGCCAAATTCCCTTAAGCATTTCAACGTAAACTTTCGTATTTCAGCCCAAGTGCTGCCATTGGAAAATATAATTCCTAAATTCTTGTGCATATTTCGTTCACGAATGACTTCCATATCAAATGAACGATCTTGTAATTCCTTCCTATTGAGAAGTTCCTGAATATTTTTGTAATCTGAAATAACAACTGAAGAAACAATACCTAAATTATTTTCAGAAAGTTCTTTTAAGACGCAAAAACATATAAGTTGAAATATAAATATAAATAAATAATATCTTTTATACTGGTTTCTATTTTTCCCACTTTAAGACTCATTATGTTCCCATATTTTTTGGACAGCTTGGCAAATGCGACGCCAGGGAGATGAGACGCCCATGCCACTTGGCAGATATTTCCGATTATTGGCAATACCAAAGGCCCTGTAAAGTAATAAACAGTAGAATTCCTCATTAAAAAAGACTATTTTTTCTTGATATCATCGTAGGAGTAAAATTAGTGATGCAAAATAATATTGTCACCTGGTGGACACTTTTTGCGGCTCACAAATTCCTTCAGGCACCACAAAAGACCAAAAATGGTCCCCAAAATAGCGATCAGAATCATTGCTGATTATGAAACAAATGAACGGAATTGTCAGGACTCAATAACTGCTCAGCAACTTAAATTAAAACTTTCCACTGATCAACGTGACCGAAGAAATAAGGAATACTTATGACATAATATTATATTTTAGAGATATACTTTTTAAGATAATATATATTAATATTTTAGCCGCATATACTTTACAGGTAAATAAATTGTTTCAATTTCTGTACATAGATAAAATATCAGCAGTACCACACGCTTATTATATAGCACAATTATTTGTCTTTAGTTAGCAAGAATTAAGGAGTTTAGGTTTACTTGGTAATTGTTCAATGCTTTTCAAAGGTCGTGCTAAACTAAAGTGAAAGTTAATAATTATAGGTATCTCAACAATTGCACCAAATGCAATAAGTATACACATAAATACATAAGGCATGTCTGTGGTCCCCGTCTAAACAGATTTTCTACCCTTGCAGATCGTATCTTCCTTGGCGCCCTAGCCTAGACCTAGTTATGAGATAAGCAACATTAATACAAATACAATAGTATTCTCCAAAGTTATTGGGATGTATTTTGCAACAGCCACTATTTTTCCATTTTTGGGAGATAGTTAGTAGCTACACAGTTACAGTTACTTTTAATGTGTGTCATTACTATTTTAACTTAATTATTTGTTATTTCCTTAAAGTTTTCTATATACGAAAGGAAAAGACAAGATAGACTTATTGTAATATTAAGTAGCTAAAAAAGTACTATTCAAAATACATGGATACAGTCCACGCGCAAATGGATAAATTTTGGTAGGTAACAGCGTAACTCCCGGGTCGTTGTAATTCTAATACAAAAATAAAAACGTAAAGGTAAACCAGGATCTCAACTAGCACTCATACAGTACTCACGTCTCATCGTCAGGGTGGACGTGAGGATATTGTTGTCATAAAAATGAATTTAATTACTGCCATCATGGATAGAACAGAAATACAATACTCACGTGACGTGACAAGCATTATTGTATTGTATTATTTTCATTTCCAATTCCACATAATAAAAAATGTGTTCTCATAATCGCAGAATTTGCACCACAATTAGTACTCATCGAATAAACATAATCTTCGAAAACAAAAAGTCAATAGCCCATTTTAAATATTGTCGCACAAATTGTCTTCAAGCTAACATTTTGGAAGCAAATATACCTGTGTAAAAAAATGAAGTAAATATTTAGCGTATAATTAGTTTGTATTTTAGAATTAGCTTTGTAAAAGAGTTATTAATTATTAGTAGTCGAAGTTAGTAAATACGCCCCCTCAACACATCTGAAAATAAACGAAACTAATTAAGAATAAAAAATAAGCCTTTGTTTCGATAATCCCTTAATCCTTTAGTTGGTGAACGTAAAGAAAACGCCCCTTTGCTTTCGTACAGGTGAAAGAGTGTACCTGTATGGAAGAGAAAGGCTGCTGCATGGAGAAGCCTCGCTGTCTGGGCAGACGGGAAGTCTCCAGCTAAGCAGGGATCTATTTTTGACCTGACCTAGCAAACTTTAGGTACCTAAATAAATAATAAACTATAAACAGGGGGCGTTTCCCTATTTCGAGGTTTACTGTTGTGGTAGACATTGTGTCTGGCTAGGGACATGGGCCCTTGATGGATATAAAAGGCTCCCCTTCTCCAAAGGTCTTCACAGCAATTTTT
>JAQFYC010007123.1:0-11005 GCA_034694165.1 Tomocerus mixtus
ACTATGCAATGTGCTGCACCTGAGGAAAAACTTTGCGCCATTCGAGATACAGACCATTTCCCAATTGCCTGTTATCCGGAAGACTCCAGGTGCATTCACACAACAGGGCTAGACGATACTTATATTTTCTGCTCAAGAGTTCACGAAGGCAAAATCAGAAAATCTTCTGATCTATTTTATGATCCGAATTCTAATTCCAGTGCACTCTCAATTTATGGCATTCCACATTACGAGACTGGATTATCTTCGTTTATGTCCGCCATTTCCTGGTGGTATTTTAGTTCTTTGAGTTATTATTATTAACATCTTTGAGTTATTGATATAATTACTAATGATTTTGGCAATTTGCAATTTAAAAAGCTGAAAAAGAATGTTAATTAATAAATAATTATTCTTAATTTTGATGTTAAAACTCGCTAAAGATGAATTTGTTGTCAATTCGTTTGCTTTGTGGTTATCTTTTAAATATTTATCATATAAACTGAGACGGGTGCTTGTTACATTGCATTACAATGTTGCATATTGATTCTATACTAATACCTATGTACTCCCTTTGGATATTCTGCCATATAAACTCACAGTGTCACAGTATACGAACATATTAGTAGGTGCAAGTTATATTTTTGTCGATTTAGAGAATAGGAGTGAAAAACATTCATGTGGCTTAGCCAGTCTTGATTTATCCCATCTAAAGTACGCATCGGACAATTTATTTATCTACAAAAACAAGCAGTCGGTTGGGGGATGGATTTACAATCACGGAAATAAATTGGCCGCATCGAATTCATAATGCAATTTATGGGCAGCTGACTGCTATTGATTGAGATACACAAACACAAAGTACACATTCACATCATAGATAGGGGCGCGGTAGGATTATGGTAAAAAAATCCAGGGCAGGGAGTTGTATTATTATATTGTATCTGAGATTTCTTTAAACTCCCAAATGGCCAATTTTATTTAGATGCTTGTAAATTGTGTGCTATGCTGTTTAACACATTATCCATTGCCCCTCATACCACGAAAACTATTATTTGTAATAAGCTACTGTGTGTGCGATTCTGTTTTCAGCAGTTCTTTTACCATAGAAGCATATCCAGTTGATGTAATAATTATTTAGCTGAGTAATAACATTAAGCATTTACCGAAGTAAGTACATACATCAATCTTCGATTTCCTTAAGGATGTCACACAATGCTAACAGTACTTTGAGTACTACTTATAACAGTTAATAATTATTGTACACGAATTCTAAAGAAAATTTTCTACATTCTAAGGCATTTATTGCATAACATAACGCAATAGTAATGAGAAATAGTCGGGAAGGGTGAACAACCCCGAAATGGGTAAGAGGAGGAGTTGTTCTGTCAAACTAAAGTATCAAGATCAAATCAAGGAGTCATTTCGGATCAAAGATGACATAAATTCACACACGAAAGATCATAAGAAATCCCTCTAGTCGAAGGGGAAATGACATAAAGTATACAAGCATAAAATAATGCAACAGACTCGGAGCTCATTGTCAGTTTGTTCTCCACTTCAATTTCTCCTCCTACTAAAGATTCGTTTATAGTTCACGTAAAACTTATATAGCGTTCGCATTTTGGTTTGGTACAGATTACAGATACTAGAAGTAGAATAGAGGTAACCTCATCTCATCTCCTCTTCCTTTTTGCTGAGTGCGTATAGTTGCGTCTAATAGGCTCCGACTTTCTCTTTCTGTTTGCTCTTACCGATTGCTCTTACCGTTGTGTTTACCCCATGATCATATATTACAGTATATAATAGCATAGCTGATAGCTGTAGGAAAATCTCCACATTTTTCCACATGAGGATTTACATCTGACAAGATTACCCAATGGATTTAGATGTTTTGTCAGTACTTACTACCTCATCGAATTTAGGTACCTTTATCCTTTGTTCCGTTACATTAGAGAATTTTTACAAGCACTGATTCACCCTCTAGGGAAACATCAATGAGCCTGAACAGATCTGTAACGGAAGATATTTTGGTACAATATGTATTCTTCTTTCTTCTTATTAAAAATGTGTGTTAAGAACATGCATGATGTATTACCCATAAGAAAAAATAAGAAAGAAGGATATTTACTTATAAAGGGAACTTTTGTAAATCACGCAAAGATATATAGGAATATTGTAGTAATAATGTACAATTTCTGCTTAAAAATACCTACCAGTAAGTAAAATACGTTGACCCTAAAGAGCTATAGTACTAAACTTGCATAAGTATTTTCTTTCTCATACCATAGACTCCCAATTAGAATTTTAAGCGATAATTTCATGTAGAAATCCGTCATACATGAAGCATGCACGCGTGGCCAAGTGAAATTTTTGGCAGGAAGTTTTTTCTACGGAAATGCATGAAGAGAAACTAAAAGAGTGGAGAGATTGATGTTGACGATATGCCCTAAAGATATTACTTCTTTATCCTAAGTGTAAACCTTGACAAATAGGTTTTGTGTAAGTGTTCATAATATGTATGCTTAATAAATTCTGTACTATTGTATATTGTAGTACAATATTTTATACATAAAATAATGCTGTATTTACTGATGCTACATTTTATTTTTTGGTGTAGTATGTTGCAGGATAATTATACATCTCTTTAAAGCACATCGAACATTCTACCAGTCTTACATAATGTACAGATATTTAGATAGGAAAGCTTTTAAAATGCACCCAATCAGTTTTGTGCAAATTTTTCTACATATATTTCTGATTTTTAAAAACAGCCAGGTGTATTTGTGTATTACCAATTAAACTTTAATTGCTTTAATTTTGTTTAGGTAATTTACTAGTTTAGTGTCTGCATAAGCTCTCCTGGTAAGATTTTTAAGAATGTCTACTGAAACTGCAACATATATATTAACACTTTATATCCGAAGTGAATGTAAGTTTCTGTATATAATGTATGAACATATTATGTATATACATTTCATTTGCTAGTTTCGTTCACCTGTGTAGATTACATTAGCATTAGCGTTGCATTGCATGATATTTTTTATCCCTGGCCCTGGCTGGTTTGATCCTAATAAACTTTTGAGGGAAAACCTGAAAGTAAGCTGCCGCTCGTTTGGCTAGCTTGGCTTTTGCTGTATATACTGTCGAGCGTAGACGAAACAAATGATAGTGAGACACGACAGACGGCTATCAAGACGTGACAATGGCAGAAACACAGAGGTTTGCCCTTCATCCCCACGCAGTAGAGTCCAGTCGTCCATCAACAATCTCTGACAGTCGAGTAACGCCCTCTTTCTCTTTCCACAAATATCCAAAATACTCCAATGCCCAGAGCGACTTGGAAAAAACACTTCCAAATTAAAGTTTCACACCTGCTTTACTATTATTTCTCCTCTCTTTTCATTTGGAAAATAATTCGAGTCGACTCCGACTACGACCAGACTTGGATTCTATGTCTATGACATGACATGACGAATTGTCCTTAAGGCTTAAGGTTATTAGTCTTTTTTTTACGTAGGTACTACACAACCTACTTTATTAACTTATGTACTTCGTCCAATGCACTTCAATCAAATCTAACACGAAGAAAAGTGGTAACTTGCTTTTAACAATTGAGTTAATGCGTATAATGACTAACGCTATATTGTCATACCGTAAAATCCCATATGGTTTGCGGGGAAACATATTCTGCTAAGGAAATTAAATCGTTAGGGCATTTTTATTTACTGTATAGTACAATATTATGTCCTGAAATGAATTTTTTCCATGTGCGAGTCGGACAAACCCAAATCAGTTTGTACGGTAGCATGGCTGTTACGCTTACCTAATAGACTACAGCATTTTCCGTAACAATTGTGTAAAGGTAAACAACTTCCAGTCAAATACACTTAAAATTACAAGTCTGAATGTTTCCTTATTACACATACACGGCTGGTGCAGTACATACTACATACTATACACATAAACTTACAGTTGTCATTCAGAACGGGAAATAATACGGTAAAGGAACGTAGAATTTGTTTGTACAGGCTGAAGTATAAAAATAATTGAAAAGGGAAATCATTCGTTACACTAATGTTGTAATTTGCAATCGAAATAAAAAAGTAATACAGAATTCCTGTGTACTTAATCACGACCACAATGCGTTTAATGGTAGGTTGGTAGCTACCTTTTTAGAATTGACATTAGTAAAAGGTAAAATATGAAATATAATGGTCTAGTAACGATAAGGGAGTAAGTAATGGTCATTTTTATAAGTAAAGCACATTATTATTGTACTCATATATAAAGTTGTTATGTGTATTAAGGATGAAAATGGGAATTCGATTTAAGAAAGTACGTATTTGTATTGGATGTATTTTGGCAGTCCTATAATATTTCGTATTACTTAATATTTTTGGTTTGAGTTTGCTAAGAAACTACTACAGTATAGAGTTTTATGTGCGTTATAGTAAATTGTAAGTAGTTTTATTTGTGGGAGATTGAGGCGTGATGTATTACATGTTTTTGGGTTAGATTGGATCGGTTTAAGTTGAAATGTGTTGTGATGTGAGGGATAATAACTGATTTGATTGTGATTTGAGCTAAGCTGACTTCCCTTGATCTCTAATCGTAATCATAATCAAACCAAGCATTGATGCGGAATATCCCATCCAATGCCTTGAATCAGAGTTCAGTTAAGTTCACTCTCTCTTTACTTACACTACAGAGATCTGAATGAGATGAAGAGAGGAGGATGGAGGAGGGAAAGGGGAGACAGCACATTACACAACATAACAGTCACCGTCAGTCACAAAAACATACAGGAAGATCATGCACTGTGACGAACGAATATGTCCACAAAGCGAGCCTATTTGTATCTGCAAGTAAATACTAGTGCAGTACACTTAAGATAACTATATTATATATTTCCGTACTTATGTCATACATACGTACGTACGTAGCACTCTGTACATAAATATATGTCGTAGGCACATAGCATAATATGTACACAGTAAGTGCTCAAAGGCTTAGCTCCGAGTTTTGTCTTAAGTTCATCTTTTAACAATAAAAGAAAAGAAAACTCACGATTTCGATACATATTTTCGAAGTTTTAATTTTCAATGATATATCGTAATGTAGACTAACAACTTTACATGTTATAATGCAAGTGTACTATAGTATTTTTTTAATTACTGGAGAAAATATAAAAAGCCTATAATTGTAGACACTATTAAAATCCACAAGACTTCCTTTACTGCATATAATTGTAGAAAACGCTTTGTAATTTTCCACATTTTAGGATTTATGCCTAAGATAGGTCCCAGTGCCTATACAACATATATAATTGAGATACAATTTTGTAGTTTATAGTATAGATATATAATTCTAAAGAAAATCTCTATGTCAATGTCATCCATAAGAGGAGAGATGAAAAGAGTAAACCGGAGCAGGTTGAGTTGAACGTTAAAGTTATACGCAATGCAACGCATTGTCATGTATGTCGTGCGTGAGGGAGCAGAACGTTTGATCTGTCGAGTGAAAGTTCTTGTTGATCTGCTCTTTATGTACTGACTGTTCTATAAGCTCTGTGTACTGTATTGTATGTATTTATTATTTACATCATCCTTTATAAGTAGAAAAGCTTAATATACGCTTATAAAGTTAAAATTGTATATTGTTTTCGTATATGTATCAGTTATACATAAGTATAGAAGATTTTAGAGTTGCAAACAGACGAGATTAGCCACTTATTTTATACGACGCTTTATATTGCATCTTTTCTACGTTGCAGATTGCAGTGCATTGTCAGATAGATTCCAAGAGTTTCAACATCCGAATTTAAGACGGAAGGAAGCTGAAGCGGACGGCGGATGTTTACACGAGTTAATAATGAAATTGAAAGTTGGTTCTAAAAGTTCAACTTAAATAATATATCTTAGGATTTAGGAGTGAGCTAAGAACTATGAAATATTTGTCATGCTTTTCTAAGGGAGCAGTATAAAATCCATATAAATATAGGAATGTTGATACATATCCCATCTCTGGATTACTAGAGATGCGTAAAATAATCATTTTTGGTATGAGCAGTGTTGGTAATATAGTATTTGTTATTGGTGGTGACCCTGAAACACTATTTAATAGTTGTATCAACCAATTAAATTAAATTAACTTTCCGTTTCGCTACACATTTTTATATAAAATGACAAAGAACTGTCAAACAATGGAAAATGTAATTACTCATTATTACTTCTTTGCATTAGAAGGTCGCGGTCGCGTTATCCAAGGAACAATATGTATGTAGATAAATAGCTTAATTGTTATGCTTGTTCATAATTGTGTAATAATAATAACAAATAGCAATATCACATAAACACTAAACACCAATAATTTAATGTTAGAAAATTGTTTTCTCTATTGTTTTAGAAAGAATCCCATAAATATTACAAAATAATTACAGCCAATGATACTTGCAAATTTTTATTTATATGTAAGTTATACACAAACAGATTGTCATTAGACATCGCGATCACGATGAAACTTTTCATATTTTGCATCCTATTGTCTCTTGTCGCAGTTTCCATTGGGGTTCGAACAAATTCGATATTTTTACTTAATTTAGCTATTAAAAAAGTTAAAATATTTTATTACAAGTTAACTAAAATAATTCTGTTGTTTAGATTTCTAAACCCAAAGAAAAAGAAAAGCCAAAGGATAAAAACAAAGAGCATTATGAAAATTGGAAGAAGGGAATGAGCGTAGGCGCTTTATGGCTTTCTCATTATTTCGGGCGAAAACAAGGATCTTTCAAAGGGATTGACGGAATGAAACCTGAAGACACCAGCCCTTACATTGTGGCACAAATAGGACCCGGTCTTGTAACTGATATGACAATTTTCGCGAGTTGTGGTGGAAAACCTATGCGATTTTCCGAAAGAGAGATCATCTCTGGCTTTTCCTGCAGAAACGAATCAAGTTACCCTGTAAGCATACAATTAATTTTTGATTATTTAACGAAGGTTAGCTCATTGTCCATGAAAAACATTTTAAGTATTTTTTTATTGATCTTTCTTTCATATTTCAATACTTTTAAGAAAGATTTCAAAATTTCCAATTTGTAGACTCAAAGATAATCTCAATCAATTTATTTTACTATAGTATATTTATCTTCATTTCACATTTTTGTTTCATAAATAAAATTAATAAACCACAATTAAAAATAATAAATCCTCTTATAATAGAATATATAGAGAAACACATTTAGAAGGGAAAGGTTTATGCTATTGGCCATGTTTAGCGAAAAACATTTATATAACATGCATTTAATTTGAACAAACAGTGCTACAAAGTTTGCCAAACAGAAAAACTAGGATTCATCCAAGATGGCAAAATGGATAAAAATCAGTTTAAAAATCATATGCTTAGTATGATAACGAAAAATGAGGATGATGACAGTAAACCACTGGAAGAAATGGATGAATGTTTCGAAGGAAGTAAGCATATATCACTTTTAAATCATATTTGTTGACGTATCACAATCTATGACTTGGTTTAGTTAATTAATTTGATTAATTCACTTCAGAAAATATAAAAAATGATGGAAAATGCATGGTCATGAAAAATGCTATGCAATGTGTGTGGGATAGCTACTACAAGGTAATAAACTGTTGAATTATGCATAAAAAACATATTTATCTCTCGAAATATTTCTCCTGAAACATTATCCAATTTCATTTACATTTAATTTGCTTTATTTAATATTCATGGAAATTTTCTTGTTTTGAAAATTTAGAGTTGTGAGCCCGAATCAGAGTTCAACAAGAATAAGAGACTGGTTGGAGGTAATTTCTTTAATGATGAAGATGAGGATTAGGCAAAAGATGCAATTATTGAACAAAACAAAGTTCTAATTCCTGAAACCCTGAAAAAATTGTTTCATAAGAACATTTTAATAATAAAGATCATCCATACGTAAAAATAGCATTTCTATAACTCTAGTCCCCACCTCCATTCATCCTGCTGACGCACAACAGTTAAATTGTTTAATAGCATTAGAATGTAAAGCTGAACTTAACAAAGAGCACTTTTTAGTCATTAATATATTTATCATTAATGTATACCTAGAATCTCACCCCAACATAACAACACTAATTTGATAGATAGTAGATAGTCTTGAGTAAACGAACACGATTAATCCATCTATTGTGTCTAAAATATTTAATCCTCATGCACATATTTACACATACACAATGCAGTCGCACATGAACATGATCCTTTACTTACACAAGATGAAATGAAACAATAATGTAATTAAAACTGACAAACACATACATTCACTCTAAATAAATACACATCACTATCAAGTTACAGTCACAGTACATATTAAATGCGCTGTCAGGATTTACTTTACATACTTATATGAATTCTCCCTAAGGATTAGTTTAGCTAAGCATTTCTTACAATACAACAGCAGAAAGGTATAAATAGCTATCCAGATTCATTAAATGTTCATACGATTCAATGTACTGTGTACATAATACATAATAAACGAAATTTTGCTAACAGGTAGCTATCGTACTACTTAAATACGTAGTCCATCTCTGCATCCAATAATTTAATCAAAGTCAATTTAATTTAATCATAGTGATTCTAAATTGACAATAACTAAAGTACTACTAGCTAGCTAGTCAGGAACTAAAGTGCTTGCAGAGTGCAAATCCCAGGACTTTACTTACTTATAAATGCACTACTATTGTGTTAACTACTATAGTAGATATATGGCTTGCTGATTTTTCTTTTAATTATGTAAATATTTCATATGAGTAAAGTAAGCGACTCAGTATTAAGGTTGGATTTAATTATGGAGTGAATTAACCATAAAATCAAAAAATCGAGGTTAATTCATAAAAAATCTTTTAAAGTACCTAATTTGTCTAAAAACAAAATCATATGCGGATAATAGACTATTTTAAATGTTTGGTTTCAAAAGAGGAAGAAGAAATAGTAGCTGCAAGACAGCTAAATGCACTTGGACTTGAAGAGAATGTGATAGAATAGAAAAAAAATAAAAATAAAGGATTGCCATTAGGGAAAATTCTTCTAGGGTGGATTTTTCCGCAAAGAAAAAAGATTTGTGATGAAAAATGGAGGGACGGAAAACAAATGTAGATTTTTGTCTTTAATGCGTAAAAGTTTTTCTTTTTGTCTACGATAACTTGCATACATATACCTAGACATTTGAAAATGAGACGGACACACGAGAGAGACCAGACAGAGGACCACCAAACCGACCTCCTTCATACATATAGTTACAATTTACAAATATAAGATCTGAACAACATTAAACATATTATTTAATAGCAACTTCCTACGGAAACGCAATTTGCTTTTCATATCTATGAGTTATAGATGTGTGTGTGTAAATATAAGTATGTACTATAGATCACTGCACGCACTTGAGGAGAGTTAGAGCAACTTTCACGACCGAAAAACGCCCACGCTTTTATGCAAAATGAACCAGACTGTCACTTGCTAACGTTTTTACATCACGAAAAAATATTCTTAATCATGAATGGGTGGACATTTGGATGGAAAGAGATCCCAGCTTTTTACCCACCTATGTACATATGTACAGTACACACTCTGTCAGTAGAAACTAACCCTCTGAACTAAAAAATGAATAAAAAAGAGTTGTCATCTTGGGAAAAGCCCACACTCGCTAATGAATAGGCTATTTCTGCATGATGATCATAGAAAAATATACACGAGGAAAGCAAACACATTGTTAATTGTGTTGTTTTAAAAAGATTTCATGCTTTTTTTTTCTGAATTCACACAAAACATAAATATTTTCTGAATTTTGCTATGTAGTATACGTATAGAATGTATGTAATGGGATAAAACGATGAAATTCTATGTACATAGTCCGTGCAAACAATTTTTTATATAAATAGCTACATAAGTATTTTTTCAATCTTATTTATTTTCCTAAATCGAACATGGATAAATTCGACTTGTAGTAAAACTCGGAACAAGTTGAACGTAAATAGATGATGGAAACTTAACTGTAGTTAAACTTTGTAAAGTGCGTAATGTATAACAAAGAAAACTCAATTCGTCAAACAAACAAGCCGAGTTGCCTCACGTCAACTCAAGTGTAGCGTAACAGATACAGACAGTTTGAATTGAACGGAGAAAAAAGTTAAGGGAAAACTTTTAAGCCGTATGGATAGGAAGTTACAGCTCAGTTGGACTAAAGTTGAAATACCTGCAACTTGAGGAAGTAATGTTATATATTACTCTATAAGGTCAAAGAAGTATCTATAGAGGTTACGTTTTTAGGTCTATATGTGTCCACATCCAAAAATACACGTTACGTAAGCTTATGAGAATTTCTCAAATGACCACAAATGGTACTTATACAGCATGGTTCATAAACATTTTTTCTGTGCAAAACTTTTGAATAATTGGAATTATTGATGATAGTATTACTGTAGTAATCCTAATGAAAATGCACATCTTTCATAAATAAACAGCAAAAAAGATTCTGCAGAATAATTTTTAATTAATTAAAAATATACATAGTACATATCAATCAAGGAACAGATTTGCGCAATAAATCTGTGAACTCAACGACACAATTTCTGCTTATAAAAATTGCAATTTTAAGTTAACTAGTTTTCTAGGTACTGAAGTTGTAATAATTAATATCTTAAGTGAATCATTTCGACTTTTTAACGATATATAGTTGTCATATGTCGTTTGCCAAATATGTCAGGATTTCGAATTCGAAATTAAGCCCTCGTTTTCGAGTGAGTGAAATTATGTCGTGATGTACGAATCATACTGTATATCATGTATACTATTAGTATATCTTCGTTTATGTAGAGGTATAGTTTCGTATTACAAGTCTAGCTGTCAAGGAAGAAAAGAATCTATTCTGACTGGGTACACATACTATAGCACATTACACAACACAGGAACAGAGCAGCAGCATGGATCAAAAAGTTTTAGATTGTTCATCTTATCCCAATAAATACTTAAC
>JAQFYC010007124.1:0-11003 GCA_034694165.1 Tomocerus mixtus
TCCAAAGTAATGTCCAATGTTAACGTACATACCAATCCATTGGAAATTATCTCCATTCAAATTATTTTTGTAATATATTTTTGCTGGGGACAAGCGAGTTAAAAATAACAATAATGCCATTTCAATTCGCGAAATAGGAGTGTGATATGCTACTTTTGGATTGCAAAATTCTATTTCCAAAAAAAATTAATAGCGGTAGATATTTATCTATAATTACTTTTTTATCTTAACACACTTTAACTTATATCAGGATTCCAGGTTTTTTAATCAAGTCCATCATTTTAAGACATCCTTTTATTACTACAAGTTTACCTTCATTTATTTACCTCAAAAATATCACTTAATTAAGAGAAAAGTTGCCTTTTTCACAAAACATTGTATACCAAATAAACCATACTAAAATGTTATTTAATGAAACACGACACTAAAGCGCAATATATTCCATACTTCAAAAAGATATATTCCAATATAATATATAATACATTATATTATACTCTCCCAACTCATACTTAATTGGCAATGAATAATTAAATTGTGGTCTAGCATGTGTGGCTTGAATAAAAAATTCGTACAATCATCCTAATGTGCCTTTCAAACAATACACAATAAAATCCATATTCAACCACCACCGATTCGAATTTACCGTGAACACATTAATATGTTTATGTCAAAGTTACAGATGTATAATTAAGTATTAGTTACTTATGGACTCCAGCCTTGGTCAACATTGGTTTAGACCAACCTAGAATATAGGTTTAGACTTAGAGGTCCAATTTGATTGGAACGCAATGTGGAATAGAGCTATGCTAACCTACAATATATAGTTGAAATAAAAATAATTACTAATTGAAAATATTAATAATACTTTTTATAACCTTAAACGTAGTACAATATTTGAAACATCTTGTGATGAAATGTGACATGATTTGTCTAATGCGATGAAATCTAAATTGTATCATTTAATTTTGCATTTCGTATATGGACATGGACGTATGTTCGAAGAACTACTTTTACCATAACCATGCAGTTGACAAGATTTATATTTAGAAACGAAAATTATGAATTTATTTATATTTATATGAATTGTAAGTAGGTTCATAATAAAGTACAAGTTGTGATATATAATATGATTCTGCCAACACATGGCAATCGCAGATAGCCAATCATTTGAACATAAAATGAATTTTCTACCGAACTAGCAATTTCCGAAGACACTAATTTACTTCCCTTCCCATAATAATATGTGCACATTGCTTATATTTGTACTTATATTCTGAGTGTTTGTGGTACCATGCAGATAAATAAAGATAAACTCTAGTACAGACCATACAAATAATGAGACACTGATTAAATAGGTATTCGAAAAAGCATTTCTTACTTTATTAGTATAATATATTATGACTAAACGATATTAATAGCATAATTATAGTCAACAAACATTTCCTCCCTATTTGTATGCTACTTTAATATTATTCTCAATTTTACGCGCGCCACAAGCATTGCATACTGTATTGCAGAGGGCAATGCTTTTACTTTTAAGCGCACGCAGGTAGTTATTATATTTTGCATACATATACAAATATATCATTATATTGTAGAGTGCGATTAGCAACGAAATCAATGTTATCTTCGCAAACAAATGATTTTCCACCAGAAATGAGAAAATAGAGCAAATCCCTAAAACCATGACAATATAGAATATTGTAGTTATATTGGAATCTTGGAATGTGAGAGGTTTTAATGTCTTCCCCTTGCCATCCATACACCGACTGCATTTTCGAAAACCTCCCTTCCACATGTCATTATGACTTTTCCACCTTAAGTACACCCCAGATTGGTCAATGTACAATAATCTATTTCGAAAGTGGGACACTACTAGACGATTTGAAGAATCTTGTAGTGAAATTCCTGTTGTTTTTGAAAATACTGCATTCTCATGGGTTCCCAAATATAATTTGTTTTTTGGGTGAATTCCATCCTCGTAATTCCAATTGGAATCGTTCGTAAACCAAAAAAGTTTACTTTCTTCGTCGATGTACATTGAATTGTTGCACTGGGAAATAAATTCCTGTGGGCTGATTTGAGGGAAACCGTGATTTAGTTTGTGCTTTTTCCGAAGAGTTGCTATTAATTGACTGTCATTGGAGGGGCGGGCTGTTTGGGTAACATTACGCTGCAAATCCTTTGATTTCTTTTCATAAGTGTTTATGTATTGAAATAATCTGAAAAATTCAACTTTTGGTAGCTGTTTGATAATTTTGCCGCAGACGCCATTGCCATTGCCTTCAATAAGCTTTATATAGCTTTCAATTTTTTCGGAGGTAATGACTAACTTTTCCCTGGTAACTTTTCCTTTGAGTACGTCAACAAGGGTCAAGCATTGATATAACATGTTTATATTAATGGTATGTTGAAGTTGGCAGCAATACAAAAACTGCAAAACGTCAGTTTGCAAGTGGAGTTTAAGTTCTCGTTGATCGTCATGAATCATTGTGGGCCCTGTTGACACAGAATTGTTGTAGGTCAACAAATCTCTAATGGATTCGAATCTTTTGACCGGAGGTTCATTAATTATATCCGAGACGACGATTCCTTTGTATGCATTTGTCAAAACTACGAACATCAACAGAAATGGGCCAATCACCAGCTTAAGCCATAACAACTTCTCCAATTTCGTCGGTAGAGAAATACTTATTTCGAGAATGTAGGCATATATGACCATTGGAAAGAAGAGATAGATGTTGTTTTTATAATAGAGCACGCCAAGAACAAAACAGATGACCAAAGTACACGATAGGGTGACCCAGATTCGAGATTCAAATTGGTAAGGACGCAAATATCCTTTAAAATAGTAGAGGGATTCGTCCAGAATGCTGCAGGATATGAAATTATATACTACTTCCGTAGTTGGGATGTAGGCGTGTAGAGTTTTGTACATCTGACTTGTATATCTCCCATCAATATTAAAAGCCTTTGTCTTTGTGATCAGTCCGTCTAATTGAGAGTTGCCACTTAATACGATGAAATTTCTGGTATGATATTCACATTTACCACTACGACGACTAGTGGGAGATTCTGTAGCATTATGCAAGTGGGCAAAAAGAAGTAGCAGAAGATGTTCGTACGGCCCAAATCGGTGGTGACGCTCCCTGCTGATTGTTTTATTTAGAGGCTCTTCGCAATAATCGTGTGTAATTGTTTCGTAGTCTGTCCTAACATCTAATGAATTAACATTTTTAATTATTTCTAAAACTTTTCCCATCGTTTCATCTTTCAGTTTTTCTTTTGTAGTACTTTTATATTTTATGTCCAGATTAATCCGTATTAGTTCATCATTGTATTCTTCCAGTCTCTGCTTCCGTCGACCACACCTTTTGCACAAGAAATAAATCTTGCTCTCCTTGTCCTCAACTACATGGATGTAATATCGTAGATAATTGGAGTCACTGAAGGAGGGTAATTGAGAGTCGTAGCCCCGCTCAGATAATAAATATAATTCGGTGTACTTTTCCCAAAAATAGAAAAATAATCTTCGTGCCATATTTTTCACCCCCATTGTATTTTCCAGAAGAATGTGCACGGAGATACATTCCCCACAATTATAATAATTGTGTTCGGGAGAAAATATATCCATGTCCATTTTAAGTGAGGTTGAGGTCAGGTAGCTTTTGGAGATTAATTGTAGGAACATTACTTGGGGTTTGCTCGCTACATTTAAATTGACCGCAATGTGTGACAAACAATTAAGTTTCGGAGGCTCTGAAAAACCAGGAAAGGTGTAGTTTTCTGTTTTGAGATTTGCCCAAAATCCTTGTGGACAAATGAGTTCGTTTTTATATCTCGAACGGCAACTTATTAATTTTGTCCACTTCTTTTCAAGAATGTCGTATCTAGTTACCGTATGCGGTATCCCAGGAGACAGCAAATTCCCATAGCCTGAAAGACTGTCGGTCTTGTAATAATTTCCAAAATGAATAACATTGATGTGACAAGCTCTTTCCAAATAAGCCAATTGTGTGACCAATGATGAACCTTCTGAAAATGGTATAATTGAAAAAATGATCACATATAATAATATGGTCGCAGTGTCCACAGCACCCATGACGAATCTCTGATGGTTTAATAAAGAATTTTTGAAATTAATTGTAGAAGTCTGCGTTTCAATACATTAATAACTGATTTATAATGTCAATGTAGGCTTCAGTTCTTCAGGCTTCATAAACTTTTTTACGCAACTTGGGTACCTTAATTTGCTCTTCTAATTTTAATAATTAATTTTTGAATAATTTGACGTAACTTAATTAATAATAACAATAACATTCTGAAATTGACACCAGTAACTGAAAATTGGTCAGGTATGCAAACTCAACGATTCCTAAAATTGTTACAATCCTAAATGAAGAATATGATACGAGTGTGGCAAAAATGTAATGTAGGTTATTAGGATAAACTATTGATAAGTAAATTTTTCTGTTATAACTTTTACCTCATTGTAATTTCGGTTGTAAAATTCAGTTGAAAAACTGCCTTGTGACCTTTCAGTTAGTAAATACAATACAATAAGTACATTTTTTTCGAATTTTGAAAGTTGGGTGCCAGTTAATTTATTAAATAATAAGGGTGAAAGCAAATGCAATATAGTTGTCGAAGGATTTTCTAAAAGTATAATGCTGTCGTAACTTCAGCTGTGTTGCGTGCAAGATGTTTAAATAACCTCTGAAGCATTTTTAGATTATTTTGTGCTGTCACCTTTTCATGGGAAACTACTTTTTTGACTTCTGAGTGGGTTACCAAAATTAAAAAATTGGGAATTATTGTACCTCCAGCTAAGTAATTACCTATAGAGTTCTCTAATGTCTTTCCCACAGGCCGCAAAAGTAATAACGTTTTATAAAACAGTTACTCTAACAAACGATCACTCATTATAATAAGCAACTAATATTTTAGCCCGTGCGAAGCTACGGGCGAGTCGAGAAATGTAGCTCTCACAAAACCTTGTTTCCTACATCTTGGGGAATCATTCAATCATTAAAGCTCGGGCGATATCTTTTAATATCTTTTAATCCCTGCAATTGTCCAGGATAATTGTCCAGAACTTCCTACAGTTCTCCAGAAGTATCTGTAATTCACCAGAGCTCCCTATAATTCTCCAGGATAATTCTCCAGAACTCTCTATATTTCTCCAGAAGTTCTCCAGGAGTGTAGCCTTGTAATTCTCCAGAACTCCCTATAATTCTCCAGGATAATTCTCCAGAACTCCCTATAATTCTCCAGAAGTTCTCCAGTAGTGTGGCCTTATAATTCTCCAGAACTCTATAATTGTCCAGAAGTTCTCCAATAGTGTGGCAATATAATTCTCCAGAACTCTCTATAATTCTCCAGAAGTTCTCCAGTAGTGTGGCCTTATAATTCTTCAGAACTCCCTATAATTCTCCAGGATAATTCTCCAGAACTCCATATAATTGTCCGGAAGTTCTCCAGTAGTGTGGCCTTATAATTCTCCAGGGTAACTGCAATGAGTTTCTATCCTATGGGTTATAGTGTATCAAGCCATGCCGTAGTTACAGTAACCATGTGCCGAGGATGGGGACAAACAGACAGACAACACTTGTGGGATATGAATAAGGATTAAACACAATCTCTCCTTTGTCTCTGAGGACAAATGTTGCGTGCAACCGTGTCGGTTACAAAATCAAGGATTAATTATCATAAATTGCTTATTCTATTAAGTAGTGTATTTAGTAATGTAAGTTGGTAGCTATAAATTCCTTTTGAAAGGATTACTATCATAAATAATTACTTGGTGAATATAAGATATCATGTAATATATTAGCATAATGAGAATGAGGTGTTCTCAGACCATGCCAGGAACTATCATACAAAAAGGGACAAATGGAATCGTCAGAATTGTAGACAGAAACCGGCAGAAGTGCCAAATTAACCAAATTTTTGGAATAGGCAGAAAGCGCGTTTTGAATTTGGCAGAATAAACTAGAAATGGCGGAAAATTGGTAATAACATTACAGAGGGGTATAGTATAATATAATTATGACTCCTTTACGCAGAGATCTGAGATGAATGAGAATGAAGGTGGTGTTATCCCTAAAGCAGCCAAAAATGCGTTAATCGGGGGTAAGATGAAAAGGGGCCGCCCAAAGCGAATTAAACTTGCACTAGAAAAATGATATACTATTTATATACGTTTATTATTTTCTACTTTTACATGTTACAGTGTGATTTACACAACTATTATCGTTTTATTTATATATGCTGACTAATTAATATAACTAATTTAACGAATATTTTATACGTTCCGCTAATTTCTTGGAAATTAAAAAAAAACATTTTCTGCTAAATCCTATACACTTTTCTGTCAGTTAATGATTACCCATACAAAAATGATCACTTAGACATTTCTTATGTGTCCCCGAGTCTGTGTTTTAGTTTTATTAAATGGCTGTTATACAAGCATTCGTGTCAGCTAAGTACATATTAGTGATTATTGAAAGTGGTATAGTTCTAAAAGACCAAATTGAAATTACCTTAATTACCCAATTATAAATGTTATGGGATATTAGAGAAAAAATTCAGTCTTTGAAATCTTGACCTAGTGGAAAAAAATTTATTGATGATTGCTAACTTTGTATATTATGATTTTCTCAATTTTGTGTATTACTGGGAAAATGATTAAACCTGTTAACACGTACAAATGAGGGACTATTATTCTGACAGCTAAAGTCCTAATTTGTTTGACAATTTCCTTCCATCCGCCGTCTGGTTTAGCATCCACAACTGATATAAACAACAGGTAATGGTACCAAGTTAGTTTATTAAGCAGAAGGAAGCTACTTTACAATAATGCGTTTGTCTGGGAGTCTGTCTGTATGTCCGACGTCCGCGAACACAATGACTTTTGAAAGGGTTAAAGTAAAACGTTCAAGCTCAGTCTACGTCCTTTGGGGCACAACAGTACTCTGCGAAAATATGGTCAATTGGACAAACCATTGACCTTTGATAGTGACTTAAGCCTAACAATACTGTAGCATATGCCTGCAAACATGTGCAGTGTGCATTGTAACATAATGATGTGCAGTAACGTGTTTCGGGAAACCTGCCTGTTGCAGTGGTAAGATACTGTAATGTAGTTAGAATGGGTGAGTGACCTGTTCGCTCTCGCTAATTGCTTACACACAGGCTTGCAATGTTATTTTCTTCTATCAATTCATATAAATTGGAACCGAGACAACTATTTTCGGAATTCGTCTCTAAATAAGATTGTTGTATTTTCACTTATTTTTATAATATGCTTTTGTCATCGTGTATAAATCAGATAATATGGCAGTAACAATAACGCCATTGTCAAAATACTAGCTGTTTGGGAAACAGAACAGTCCCACTTCCGAATAAATGATTACTCCCTTGAAAGTGGAATATGTATTCGTAAATACCCAATGGACTATAGTTGGTTCGAATTAGGTTTAATCAGCAAACATCGCTATATTTTTGTTCGTTAAGACTAAGCAATCATTACTCAGTGGCTGAAACAGCTTTATTAATACCTTTTGTGTTAATCTGTCCAAGGACATGTTGAAAATATTATTACATTAAAATAGCCAAGCCTGTTTCACCAACTACCTTGACCTCCCTTAGGTCAATCACATGGTTGCCTCCGTTTTACAACGGTTTATTACAGAAAAATAGCCTCTAGATAAATTGTAATTACTTTTCTTATCCCTTAACACACTTTATCATATATTAGGATTCCAGGATTATAACCAACTCAATTATTCCAAGGCATACACTCATCCACTAATCCTTTTAGTTGTATTGTAAGTTTATTTAATTATTTATCTTAAAATATCAATTAATTAAGAGACAAGTTTTCTACATCACAAGTTCATTTAAATTTAAATTCTAATATGTCAAATATACCATATTAAAATTTTACTTAATTGAACACGACACCAAAGCCCGATATATTTTATATTTGTTAATAAAATAGATGGTATAATTTATCTAATTCAACTAAAGGCTCTGCCACTCCCAACTTATATTTAATTGCCAATGAATAATTAAAATAATCTAGCATGTGTGGTTTCTGATTAACCAATTAAGCAGTTCATCTTGCAATGTTGCAACATTAGGCGCTTGGAATACAATTTTAATTGCAAATGCATTTGGAGAAGAGTTATCATTGCTAACACCATTTGTAAATATTTATATATTTTGATACATTTTGACTACTTTTATTTTACGCGATCTACTTGGCAGTCGTAAGCAAATAAATGAGGAAATTGATAATTCCCTCGTAGAAGTCAAAAATTCTGCCGTATTTAACTGCTCTAACTGGGCCAACACTAATGCCATAACCCTTTAATACCTTTATCCATTTTTGATCAATAGGGTCACATTTCATTTCACGTGTTTTTATTTTCAGGATGAACTCATTAGAATGTTTCCAGCATTGGGCAAACCCCACCAGGATCGTTGTCTGCGTTAATATGGTTGCAGATAATGTAAGTTCATATATGAACAAGTCACCCGAGTTTGAGACATTTTGCAACTGAACAAGACAAAATGTTGAAATAATAATCCAGCTAGTTAGCATGAATATGTAGCAAGGAAAAAGTAAGGAAATGAAACCGTCATTGAACAAAGTGTTCAAAATTTGCAACTTTGTGAATAGACGAACTTTTTTTCCCAATTTCTCATCACGGAATCTGAAAAATAGAATGGTCATCATCATTCACTCAAATAAATTATCATTACCTACCTAATATGTGGTACAGATATCATTTATTACCTTTTTGATGAATGAATCTGTAATCTCGAATTATGTAGATGACTACGTACACGAATAGAATGAGAATCATGTAATAATTGCACAGGTCATGTTCCACTCGTACAAATATGAAAATATATCTCGCCCAGATGTATCCTATGCTTTGTGAAGGTTCGGCTCTCGAAAATAAAATGCTTTTCCTCAATTTTATGTTTAGGACTGGGAAAGAGATTATGCCTACCATTACGTACAAAGGGACTAGTACTCTTGAAACTATGGTTTCAAAATGTTGACATTTGCCTTCCATCCCATCTTGTTTAGCATCCACACCTTAAAATGTCAATGGTTAACTTGATTAAGTTGTCAATTTAAGGTTTCTTTTCCTTATTTAAATTATAGAGATGATATAGAGACGATTACTATTTTTATTTTGTTTGTTGACAACGTTGTTGTTTACATTTATTTATAACTTAACTTTATTTACTAGTGCACGAAAATGCATTGAGAATACTCAATGCGATTATATCTATATAAGTACGCAGAAGAATTGAGTTTCAAAACCTTACGTCTTCCCGTTGCAATATTTATTTGTAACCGGTTTAGATTGCTTGACATTTCCTTTCCTTTATAGAGAAAATCTAGACCTACTGGAATGAATGTCAAGTACATAGTCAGATCGCAGAATATAAAAACCACATCTTTGTCAATTTGTAATGCATTTTGAATTTCAGATTTCAAATGCAACGTTTCATAAGCAAAAATAAATATGTTTGTGAGGATCAAAATTTTCAGAATCCTTTTTGGTTTTGCAGCAACAAATTTCTCAGTAGACTTATTCCAGTAAAAAGGCAGCAGTCCAAAGTAATGTCCAATGTTAACGTACATGCCAATCCATTGGAAACTATCTCCATTCAAATTATTTTTGTAATATATTTTTGCTGGGGACAAGCGAGTTAATAATAGCAATAATGCCATTTCAGTACGAGAAATAGGAGTGTGATATGCTAAGTTTGGATTGTTAAATTCTGTTCCCAAAAAAAAATTTAATAGCGACTAGACATTTATCTATAATTGCTTTTCTTATCTCTTAACACACTTTAGATGATAGTATCAGGTTTCCAGGTATTTTAATCAAGTCAATCATTCGAAGGCATCCGTTTATTACTATAAGTATACCTCCATTTATTTACCTCAAAAATATCACTTAATTGAGAGAAAAGTTGCCCAGTTACTGCTGTTTACTGTATTCCCAAGGCCTGACTTTCAGCAGGGTATAGCTCCTAATCCTATTTTTCGATTTGGTTGGGACCCTATTCTGCCTTGCTTAGAAATGTCCCGGCTACCTTCAAATCGGGATTAATATCTTTTAATCTGGGCAGCTTGGAAACATATCCCACCTACCCCGTTCTTTCTCAGTAGACTTATTCCGGTAAAAAGGCAACAGTCCAAAATAATGTCCAATGTTAATGTACATCTCAATCCATTGGAAACTATCTCTGTTCAAATTGTTTTTGTAATATATTTTTGCTGAGGACAAGCGAGGTAATAATTGCAATAATGCCATTTCAATACAATAAATAGGAGTGCGATAATTATGCTACGTTTGGATTGTAAAGTTATGTTTCTAAAAAAAATTTAATAGCGACTACTTATCTATAATTACTTTTCTTATCCCTTAAAACACTTTACTTACTTTTATCAGGATTCCATGCATTTTAATCAAGCCAATTATTCCAAGGCCTACCTACTTATTACACTTATCCGTTTATTACTACGTAAGTTTACCTCCATTTACAGATATTTATCTTTATCACTTAAGTAAGAGAAAAGTTGCCTTCATCACAAGTTCATTTAAATTCTATGCCAAATATACCATACTAAAATTTTATTTACTAGAACACGACACAAAAGCACGCTATATTTTATATTTTTCAATAACATAGATGCTAATCTATCTAATCCAACTAAAGGCTCTTCCTCTTCCAACTTATACTTAATTGGCAATGGATAATTAAAGACTTAATTGGAACCCTAAGGTAGAAAAAAGGGAATTGGCATTAGAATAAAAGGAATAGCAGTTTTTTGATAAAGGAATGTTGTAAAATAAAAAGTATGCGTCTTTAAAACGAAGGACCGTTCTGTTTGGTTGGACTGTAGAACAGGGGTCTGCATGCTAAAAACTTAGAAATTTTCCGATTGTTAACACCGACATTGTTAACAC
>JAQFYC010007125.1:0-11001 GCA_034694165.1 Tomocerus mixtus
TCTAAAGATTAATTCTGCATTCCATTCCGACATTACTGCATTACCTATCTAGAAAATATTCATTTTGAAGGAATAGACAATAACTATGCAAATTCTAACGTTAAAGCAATTGTTATTGTTGCACATGAAGAAATCTTATCTACGGAGAAAGTGGAAAAAGTATTTTACTTTCTCTATATTTGAATTGGAGCATCAGAATACAAAATAGGTACTACTACGCACACAGCTAATTAATTACACAAGATTTTTATGTTGTAACTTGAGCTGACAATGAAAGTCAAGGAACCTATTGACATTTTCTCAGATTTCAATTCTTTCACCTTGTAGCTAAACTAAACTCAGAAATCGGAGTTGTTATGTTATTTACTTTTCTGTGTAATGATGTCTTCAATTCATAATTGAAAAAGAATTTGCGTGCATCTGACTTAACATTTGTAACATGCTTTATATATCTTCCTACACTGTTCCCATTGATCTAATATCCTTGTACATGTTAATGAATTGCCATTACCATCAAACAAGTGCATAGCAACTATTGCAAAATTCAGTTTTTAACAAACTGTACCTAAATACCTTAGGTAGTTATTACAGGAGATGATTGCTAGTTGGTAGCGTGCCGGCCGTGGAATTTTAACACGAAAGGAGCTCCAGCACGTGTACATTGTTTGGTGAACGTCATACAGTACTGTACTATACATATATAATACAGTTTTTGATTTATTTAAAGCTGCTACAGATATTTGTGTACCCTACTCATACCTACTTACACTTAACAAGCATCCGTCCTTGTATTCTGATTGTGATTCTGACTGACTCACAATTAAATAGCGCAAAGCAAATATCACAGCGGCTTGGGTGACATGCCTGTGACATAACATAATTTTCAGTGCACTCAAATCTGTCTAATGCAATGTAAATAGTAAATAGTGCAGTGAAAGCAAAGTACTTTTACTAAATGTAGTAGTACATAAAGGAGTGAATAATGTTCTAGTAAAATCGGGCGAGTGAGTGAGTTAACTTGTGTTATTAAATTGTAAATAGGTAATTTACTTATCTTGAGTAAAACATAAAAGCAGTGAAAGCTGAGCTTATGAAATCAAAAGACACCAGGAAGTCGCTATTTTGTTTTACTAAATACATACAAATAATGTTACAAAGTATTTGGGGCAAACTATCAAATTATCAAATTGGAAGTGCTTTAAAGAATATTTAGGTCGCTTCATAGCTTCTTGCATAACTAATAGCTATAATCCTGCAAAAATTCTATGTGGCCTGGTTTAGACTGCTTTCACTGCTTAAAAAACCTTTAAAATTTCCAAAACGATGCACATAGCCTCAAGAAAATTACTTACATAAATGTAGCAATTTTCTATATATAGTAGTACTTCCTTCTTGAGGAGAAAGTTTGAGTTTTTCACAGAATCTGATCATGAAGGCCATAATATTAAATTTTAGAGCTCTGAAGTTTTGGTAAATACATGGAGACATATTTGTGTTACCTTTTACATGTTCTTGTAGCTTTGAAGTTGCGATAAATCTGCATCTACATATACTGCTGAAGCGAAAGTACCTGCAAGCTGCACTTATTTAAGAATGCATAGGAAAATAGAGAATACATGCATGCAGCACAAATACCTTGTATACTGTATGTAACGGATGGAATTTTAAAATTATCTTTGGCTTGACAATTGGAGCTTGAAGTTTGTTCGATGGGAATATGTAAATATAGTGTAGTGCATTGTTCTCTGTGCCATTAGAATGCATTTATCTCATCCTGCACACCGTACTTACCTAGATATAGTGAAATATTTAATAATTTGAAAGCTTTTCGTGTGTCATGTCATGTCACGTCCATGTTATTTTCGAGGAAACCCTAGAATTTGTATGCATTGGTGGAGGTGGATAGAAAATCTGACAAGTATGTATATACCGTAGTCCCAGGAGAAATTGTGTTATATAATAACAGAATTAAATATAAATTCATACGGAGAGGAAGCCTCCATGTCTTTGTTTTAGGTAGGATGTATTTGTACATAAGAGGTAGGATCAGCTGTAGCATTTGTGTAGAGGAGGAAAGAATGTTTTCCTTTTCATGGCTGGCGGCAGTGAAGCCGGCCGGGTTCTTTAGGTCGGGTGCATCAACATCGAAACCACGCCACGCATCGCATAGGAGAATCCGAATTTAGTGTATACAGTAGAATACAAAGTGGAATTGAAAATGTCACCTATAAAGAGATAGTAGAGAAATGGGAGTATTATAGTGAACCGGTTAGGTTTGGTTCGGTTCGCTTGGCTATGTTAGCTGTTACTTTCCGACTTGAAACGCAGTTAGCTTCAGTTCTACTTCCAATTTATTTCCTAGAAAAGTAGGTCAAATTTTGTGCAGCCGCAGTTTGCAATAGTGTCCTGGCCTGGCTTGGCGTGGTCTGCTCTGTCCTCTCCTGAACTAACATAAACGTACAAGTGCTAAGTATAAGTATGGAGAGCAAATATTTTAGACCTACACTATGTATATGTATTTGTACTACGTATGTACATATATACCACTTATATTTATATACTTCCTTCCTTGCTACTCTTATCTTGTTTCACTTTTTAGCTAGAATGATGAAGTCGTGCTTATAAATACTTGAAATACAGATAGTAGATATTATTGTATATATTTATGTATGTACATATACAGAACAGAATACTTTTCATGTCTTGTCTTAGAAGTAAGTTAAGTAAGGAAAAGTATCAGAGTATTACATTTACAGACAAGAAAGGCAAAGGCAAGCCCAACTAAATTGCACTGAAGTGAAGTTGAAGTAAACTAAAGTTTAGAAAGGAAAAAGAAAATAAGTAAGAGTGGCTTGGTTAGGCCTGCATTGTTCTTGTCGGAGATGAAGCCACATGAAAGGTAGCCACAATTATTTTGGTGAGAACGAAATACATACACAGAACATAGAATAAGAGTCCAGGTCACACCAAGACCAAAGTAAATTTTATAATGCCTATGTGTACGTACATACTACAAACATAAGTGCATGTAGTGTTACAGCATATTACATAGAGTATATTAGTATATTTGCACAGATTGTAGAACTACTATTACATAAGGCTTTTTCTTTATCTTTCATCTTCACTTCAGAAAATTCTAGTTTAGTTCAGTCATAGTCATAGGAAATTGTAAAAGATAAAGGGAGAGCACTAAAGAGAAAAGAGACAAAGATGCTTATTACTTAAGTAAAGTGAAGGCGTATATTTTTACGAAGCGTTTTCCTATACTTCAAATACAATATAAAGTCTCTATATACTTACTTACATTGAAATGCAGAACAAAAGAATATTGCAGTTCGATTGCACTATGTATAAGCATATACTTTTTATCAGTATTGCTAAAAGTAGGAATATTAAGGTTTAATATATGATAAGTATGAGTCTATATATGGAATCTGGATTGGATACGTAAAAGTAAGGAAGGGAAAGTAAAGGATGAAGATAAAATTGCAGGGAACAAAGAGGACGTGTATGGAGGATGCATTGCGTGGAGCAGGATACTTCTAAAGGAAAGGCTTAAAATGACAAAGCATGGCTGGCTGAGCTGAGATCAAATGAACTGGAGGAACATAAAACGAAATGAATGCACGAGCGCACTAGTTTAGTAGGTATATAGCTTTTTGTAGCAAATCTCCTCCATGTCCATAGTCCATGCTACCGTCCCATTTTATTACAAATTATAAATGTTCTCCTTTTGTGCACAATGCAAACTATTAAAGCCTCTCAAAGGATGCAGTTTTCATAAGTTTTAAAGCGTTTCCTTCATTCTATGGTACTCTTGGGAGGGAGTTGCAATTTTGACTTCAATATGCAATGCAATCGAATTAAATTCAAAAACAAAAGCAAACTATGTAAGCATTTCATGTGTAAATAGTTTGTGTAGTGTATAGTTTATTTACATTAGGGATAATAGGAACTACAAAGTGGACATAACATGACAGAAGGCAAACTTTGGGCTACAAAACAAACACGCATATTATTGCATGTTGCACTAAATGAGCTGATTTCTTCAAAGAGAACAAAGTTTCAGAGATCTTGTCAAGCATGTCACAACCTGTCAGTTTTGAAGTATTTAACTAGTAAGCACAATACATAAGTATTAGAATGTTTCTCTTTACATCGCTTTAGATTTTGATTTGACATTTCTATGTACTTCAACAAAGCTTAGGTACTTTTGCATTTTATGTTTACGAAAGTGAAAGTGCATTTAGATCTGATTTGCCTGGGAAAATTAAATGGATACGATTTTTTGTGGCGACTTTCTCCAAGAGGTCCAGATAATTATTTTGTGTAGGCAATTCTTTGGATTTAGTGATAAGTATAATGTATTAATGCATCTATTAATATTAAGTAAGTATGTATGTACCTACCGTGAAAGGTTGAAGAACTTTAGAAGGTACTTACCTGTAAGGTACTTACCTGCACATTCTTTGATAAGTATTTGTATTTAGCTGTAATCGAAACTTATTTAACTTGAGAAGTTAAGTTACTGTAGTGAACTGAAGCGTACAAAGTTCACACAGTTCACAGTCCTCCTTAGTTGTACTTTGTTCGCTCAATTTAACCTGAATTCAATTGAATTCGCATTCAGGCGACAACGTGACAGTGTGGAGAAAGTAAAGTGAAAAGTAAAAGAAAGAACCAAGCGACTTTTCTCCTTAGAATTGTGAGACCAGAACTGTTAGCTGTACTATTTGGGCTTCGTTTCCTTATCTTTTCACTCCCAGGCTCCATATTGCTATTGCACAACAGCATTTCGCAAAGAAATAGATTTCAGCTCATACATACCTACTTATTCTATTGAATTGAATTCAATTCAATCCGTTCTACACAATTTCCTTTTCAAATTAAGTGTTCATTAAACTCGATTCAACTCAATTTCCTTTGACATACGCTTTATATCTAGTTAATATGTATTAAGCAGTATTTTTCTAATTTGCAATTGCATTCAATTCAATTCAAGCAAATCTGGTAAAGTGCAGAGTAGAGAATTCAGTTCTGTCCTATTTAATTATATTTTGCATACTCTTTATTTAGCGTTGGCTAATAATGTGTTGCATGAGTTTGATTGGAATTGAATGCAAATTCTATCAAAGAGCGAGAGCAATTTAATCAAAATTATTCTACCAATTTACGTATTGCTTTTGAGATAGGGTATTGAACTGAAATGAAAGTGCATACTGCAAATCTTTGGTATCGGTACTACACATCTTGTGCTAATAATAGGTTATCTGCATTCTGAGCATGCTGATAAGTCGTGATAAGTTTTGAGACAAAGTGTAGATGAACTGTGCTATCTAAATTGCTTACATACATTCAGATTCGGAATATTGATTAGACAGTAATTGCAGTTTGTATTGCATTTAAGGCTAATTTTTTATTATTAAAGTAACTATCTTGTCAGGATAATACTCCAAAACACCCACACTAAATTATAATCACTAGTTACTATTTCCCAACCATAAGGAATTGAAAACTACAAAACATCTACCTATATATTATAAGGTGCTAAATAAAATAGTTCACGTGCATTAGTTAAGATTGGCTGGTTGTAAAATTATTTGCATATTTAATTTTATTATTTGTTGAAATTTTTAAAAACTAGAGCATTTTTATAGCTAGATTTCTTTATTTCATGTTGAATTAATAAATGGGAAAGTTGAATAATGCTACGTTTAGGGACTTTCTCTATTTGAAGAAAGTTGTACTGGTATTGTCAGTACTATAAATTTTTAATTATAGAGAAAATAGATGGAATTTCAACTTTCAGCTTACGGAATAATGTTGTGGCATAATATTTAAAATAGTTTTGAGATGTTTAAAATTAGAATAAACACACCTTGATGTTTTTGTACATATAAATAAATAAACAAATGGATAGTTAGGTTGCTAAAATGTTGTCTGAAATCCCCACTGAAATAGAAATAATACCAACAAAGAGTGGCTTACTTCCTTTTGTAATGTTGGAACAAGTTTAATTAGTTTGCGTAGCAGCTTCCGTACGTCAACATCAAAGACGAAGCACAATAAGCTTTGTTAAGTAAACATTTTGAAGGACAGAGGGATTTTATGTACTCTTGTATTATGTAGTTCCCAGATGACTTTGATCATTAGTTTGCACGATGTGTTAGGTATATCTGTATAATAGAATTTCAAATCGAATCAAGTAGGTATTTTTCTTGGGAGTTTCTAGTTCGTGAGTTCCAGAAAGTTGAAAATCCTTGCTGGAAGCAGTGATCCTTATTGTGCCTAAATAATCCACACGTGTACATCACTGTACTTAATGTAGGGCTTCTTCCTTTCAACTTTTCTGGAACAAGTAGGTACTAACCTGTCTATTTGAAGCAGATATGCCTAGGTACGGTAGGTTTGGGTACCTAACTACGAAAAGTAGTCCTTAATTTACTGATGCAGATGTAATACTGTACTACAAGTCAAGAAATACTTTGTGAATTACACAATATAAGTAATGGAAAATGTGATCTGGTACGGTTCTGCTTGTGTTCAGATTGGAGGAACAATATTATTTGATGTTTCATGATTCCTTCCTTCTTCTTCCCTTCATTTCCTTTCTTCCGAGGAATATTCCGTCGTCATCAGACTGACAAGTCAAGACAAGACACGATTCAAACTCTGGTTTTGGCTTTAGACTTAAGACATGATGGGAAACAAGAAACAACAAAATATAAAATGTAATGCAAGGAAGATATGACATCCTTATTCATGATCATGCTTTTACTCTCATGTATATTATGAATAATTGTATATGTACGTATATAAATCCATATATTTAAGTTGTTTATTCCAGAAGAAAGTATATACTTTTCCCCATTGTTTGCTAGACTAGTTTTGGGACTATAGGAGAGAAGGTGTTAGAGTTATGGTTCGTTTTCGTCTGTTTTGATGAAAATGGAATCTGTCATTCTGTCGCTCCACAAAGGAAACGTGGACGGAGATAATGAGAATCTCAATGAATGCATTCCATAACAACATGCGAAGGAAACTTTCTTTAGACAGCAGCACTGTGCTAAATACAAATAAATGTAACCGGATATTGTGTACTATTTATTTCGTATATGAATATATATGATACAAACATGAAATGTACATTAGTTTCGGTATCCAGTGTATCTAAAATGCTTCGAACAAAGTTTGGGATCATATTTCGGAAAATATAAAGGAAAGTATTCGAAGAAATATTTACATAATGAGGCAAAAGTCATTGCAGCAGCATTTAGCACAAGTATCTACAATTAAAATCATAAAAATTACAATGAAAATTTTTTGTTATTAATTAAGAGCCCATTTTTTGCTTATTCCAAATTGTAATAATTTGTAAGTATCGATAATTAGCAGGTTCAGGTTAGTCAGGTTAGTTAACTTGTGAGTTAAATATTTGATAAAGTAATGCAATATAGAATATAGTGCACATTGTTATTTAACTAACGCTACTTTCCTATAGTTTCCTCGATGACAGACTTAAATAATATATTAAATCAGTTACATAAATGAAGTTTGGTTTCCAATTAGAAGTTAATTGCCATTTGCTTGTGCGTACAGTTCAATGCACTAATTTTGTCCATTATATAAAACCGTATAATTACCCCAATGTATAGGTAGCAATTTCCTTGTTGCAAACTATTGATTGTATTGACTAAGCTATTGTACCGACAAGGCGCTTGCAACCATTTTACACTAAAATTTGCATCATGACATTCATAATTGCATTATTATTGAAGTGTGTAGTGTGCTCAATTCGAGCATCGAACAAGGAATGGAACCTTTCATTAACTTTATGTCCATTTAAGTGAGTGCATTACAATTACTCTGTTTGAGTACCACTATCCACTATTCACTTTCGTTTTACATTAGAATTCACTCAATTACTGTGTACTGTACGTATTTATTCAATTCTGTTTAATTTAGCAGTTTCTACCTGTGCGGAAAGTTGTAAGGAATCAAATTTGAGTAGCATATTCAGTTACACTGAACAAATATAGAATTCTAAATTACTTAGTTAGTAGAGATGCTTCTACTCTTTCATATTTACTGGGAATAGGTTCGGATGTTCAACAATTGATATCTAAGTACCTAAGTAGGAGTCAATTTAATCAAATATGGCGTTCTTTCAGTTACTTACTTAGAGAGTAGATAGAGAATTCTAACATTTTGCTTCCTGCTTGTACTTTTGTACATAAAGAACATAATTTTGCTTATGTAGGTATAGTTAACAGTTAGTTTGGATAAGTTTGGAGTTGCTATTTACGCACGCTATATGTATTCCTTACAAAATCTATTGTTGTTAGCTACACATAGCGTTGTGTATATATAACTAAGCAGGCATTGCATGTTTCATTCCATGTGAAGTGCTCTCTACTCAATTGTAAGTAGTTCTAGTTTCTAAAGAAGGGAGATAGAACATTATCAGATCTACTTTCTCTTGGTTGCTACACTACCAACTACGCTAGTAACTAGATGTCTGAAATAGTCGTTGGAGCGGAAAGTAAAAAGGAAAAGCATCCTTAGAAGAAAAAAATGGATCGAATCTTATACATCTGTGTAGTTGAACTGTAATGTATCCTGTACTATTTACTTATACGTAATAATAAAGCTTAAATAACCAATAGCAGAAGTTTCTGAACAAAATATAACGTAAGTAAAAGGTATTATATAGGTACATCATTATTACTATAGTATTCCTTTATGGATTCCATTCCTATTCCAAAAATAGTAGCTCTCTGTAAATCCTACAATATAATCGTTACAGGTACTAATACTAATGCTCACCTGGTATAAATTGATTTGTAAAGAAAGTATAATATTTGAATAACCTACTTTTACTTCCTAAAGCCGCTATAAAAGTGCTTATCAGTTGTTGCACCATACCATTTCTACAAATATAGATGAAGACATAAAATTAGAGAGATACTATAATAACACATCTGTGCGCTTGCAATTTATTCATCCTCACAGCTCAGTTTGTTAAGGATTTGCTACATTTGTAGGCTTGTAGGTGCAGGAAGAATAGAAAGCTTATGATTGCATGCAATGCAGTGTGCAAGCAGAATGCTTTCTCTTTTTGCTTTGAAATGTTGAAAGGTGGATTGGATTTTGGATTGAGACTTACTTAGAGGTACTTACTACTTACACGAAAATAATATTAGATCTGCCTTGTTACACTTATATAAAGTATAAGTACATTAATATTAAATACTAAACTATATTCCTAATGATTTTAGTTACTTACATTAGTAAGGACCTTTGTTAGAAGTACTTTTGTAATGCATGTCCTTTATTCTAGCATGCAATGAATTCATTTGTCCGTAATTCAGTGTAATACTTGTGAGAATGGTTTGGTATTGTGATTTTGTGATGTGGATGTGACTGATGGAGTGGGAATGGGAATATTCATCGCAAAAGCAACTGAAGGGGAACGGGCAGCTTTTATTACAATAGAGAAGGGAAATCTTGAGTGAAAACGACTCTTCAGTCTTTCTTCCGTACATAACATCATCACATCACTTCAGCTCAGATTCAACATTCAAGATTCAAGATTCAATGCTCTCTCGCACTCTTAGTTAAGTTTAGTCAGTCAAAGTCAGTCAGAATCTGTTCAGTTCACTCGAAATGTAAGTGCGCACTTAAGCTGTGCACACACAACACAGAACAGACACAAGAAGCCGGCCGCCTACGTTTCTCCTTGGCAAACCAATCCGTGTATTGTATTGTAGTACATGGACACACACAATCACAAGCCGACTGTATTAAATCCTACACTTCTCTGGCTTCCCTTTCCCTTCCATTTACTTACACACGTGTCATCTTCATGCAATATAACTACTAAATTGTCAGGATTCATCATTCTACAAAACAACCTTTCTCTTTGTCCAATTTCATTTATTGGACCATTGTAGCCCTTTGTTCTAGATCCGCCACTACTTTATGAAAAACAGTTAAACTGAAAAGCAGTTTATTATTCGTAATGATAGATGTGTTCAAGATAAATACGTTTCAGCATTCAATATTAATGAAAAATCATTAAATACGAAGTAATTATTAAATTACCCAACAATTATACCTTTAACTTATGCAGATAAACATATCGTTAGTGAGTTATGTTTAATAGTAAACACCACTTTTTGGGACCATACTTAACTATAAATCATATTTAGTGCAATAATTACACTGAAGAATTAAATAATGAAATTCTTTTAATTAATTTGAAATAATTATGTAGGTTAATTGTGTATTTTTACTCCCTAAACAATAATACATCTCAAACTTTTGAACTGTAGCCGTTGGTATGTTATGTTAGTCATATTCTGATATTCTCTGAAATTGAAGTAGCGAAAGGCTATTTACATTATGCATGGATACCTTTACAAAAATGAAAATGATTACAAGAACTACACAAATACAAATAGAGTACCTAATGCACACACGCTTTCATCCTCCGTTTGTTAAAGCTATGAATAAAAATAAAGCCAAGTCGAAGAAATGCGAAACTCATGAGTAATAAAAGAGAAGATGTACGTGTCGAGTCTAGAGTTGCGTAAGAGTAAGAATAGAATAGTTCCTTTATCTTGTTTTTATGGTACTGAACTAGTATTCATATGCATGCTTAAGTATTTCAGTTTCATTAGAAACAGTGTACTGTAGGTTGAAATACAAGGAGGATATAGGGACGAAAAAGGGATAAGACGGAAAAGATGACAAAGAACAGAGCTTTCTTCAGTCAACGGGACAGGACAGGAACTGCTTTTATAAGTAGGTATGTAGTATGTAAGCATAAACTTAAGAAAAAACAAGGTTCCTTTGCTAAAATGGCAATATAGTTTTGTACTTTGTACTTATTCTTATTTGCTTCCTTTAGTATTTTGTATCTATAGAATATTCGAATAGTTACATAGATAGGTTACATAAATTCATACTTAGGTACTGTGAAGTTGCAAGTTTAAAAAC
>JAQFYC010007126.1:0-10998 GCA_034694165.1 Tomocerus mixtus
ATATCGCAATTTTTACATTGGCTTAGGTCTACTTGTCTGCCTCTTATAAAAATATAGTCCCTATTTAATCTTATTTGCGCTATAATTGAGGATATCGCGATAGGTATGTCTTTATCAATATAGGCTTCCCTTCCAACATTTAGCTTTAAGGACTTATAGTGCGAATGGAACGTTGAATTCTTTACTCTTTCCATACTCGAAAATAATATCAATTACTACAGTATTAAAAATAATACAAAATGATAAATCAACGCCTACACTTCAATAATGTTTAAATTCAAGAGACCGTTCCTTGGTTATTAAGTTGTGAAACAACTTTATAAGAAAACTTTGTTTGTCTGTCTATCCGTCAGTTGGTACAATAACTCTTTAAACAGATTTACAGTGTTGAAACTTCATGTACGTCTTCTTGTGGTACTAACTGAGAACCTTATAGAGCGTACCTATAATGTATTATACATATAAAATAGCAAATATTTATATAAGTTTGCAAGTATGTCTCACCAAACCCCAAATTTACTGGGGCACTGTGAAATTATACTAAAACAGGAAATAACGGTTTACCTTTTTTGAATACTACTTTCAATAATTCATGCAGGAAGGTATGTAAAGGAGTTTTACGGTGCCCCAATTTATTAATAAGTCTGTTTCACAGCTTTCTTTTTACCACAGGTTTAATTAAATCAGCTGTTTTACAGGTGTCAGGCGTCCCGATATCTCGATTCCTGGACGATTTGGAACCAAATTATTTGCAGCAAACCGTAATGGCAGTCATTCACAAGTTTCTTGACGCCTCATTTGCAAATATCACGGAGCCCATCAGAACAATTCAATCTAAATGGGCAACTAATCCATTCACCAGGGGTGCTTACAGTTATCGGACTATGGAAAGTGAAGAAAATGACGTATGGGCTCGAGACTTGGCCGAACCAATCTTAAATCCCGTCACTCTAAAACCGGTACTTACTTAATACTAACCCCAATAAGGAATTATTTCTTCAAATAGTAGTTTAACTTACTACGCCCTAAAAATCTTCTGCATATTTTACTCAACCTTCGGCAAAAAAGAACACTGACTGACATGCTAGGCCTTTACTCAACTATTGAATAAATTTTGTCTTGATTATCAGTCAGTGTATTTTACTCAATAATTTAAAATAGAATGAATTTTTAATTTATTTCTTACTAAATTACAGCTTATTTGTTTTGCCGGGGAGGCAACCCACCCCACATACTATGCGACAGTTCATGGTGCTTTTGACTCTGGGATAAGAGAATTCCTGAGGATCTGGCTTTGGCATTTGAGCAAATGAAATTATAAAAATATTACGCTCAAAAAATTATATACTGACCTAAGCTCGGAATTTGACATGAAAATTGAATAAATATAAATAATTTGAACTCTCCAGTTTTGAAACTATCTTTACGGTTATGAAAGTTCTTTATTTAGGACAGTAATAGTATTTCTCCACAAATGATGCCTTGATTAGACATTAAAAAGTTCAAAAATTCATACAAATACATGTACTTAACATGCATTAGCAGTAATTATTAGTCTTAAAATGATTAAAGTAGGGTTATATCGTCCTACGACCTCAGGAAAACGCTCTTAGGCTACATCAATCTTGAATAAAATATTATATACTCCCTTATATCATATTATTACCAACCTACGTTTATATAATATATTTTAATGTCATGTCATTCATCTTCGGGATGTCCGAGACCAGGTACTTTGTAAATCTACAACAGTATATTTATAACCTATGCACATTATCATTTTTATGTTGCTTGTAATTTTCCTAAACCCCATACTAATATAAAATGCTTTTTAGGTAAGTTTATTGTAGGATTACTTTAGCCTGCCGAAATAAAGCCAATCTGACGCAGGTAGTAAAATGATGATAATATATTAGGTATGTGAACCCGATATTGATTAGATGTCATAGGTAGCGACATAATATCTTCACTTATAAAGCTCAAAGGACAAAGTCGAGTTCTTCAAGTTCCAGTCAAATTTTTAAAATAAATAATATATTAATAAATAAATATTCAAAATAAATTTTAGTATATTAAAGAGTAGTTTCAAGATTATAGTGTAGATGAATAAAATCTTGCTTAGATAGGGCAATTACCAGTTAAGTCTTGTGTAATTATACCTGACTCTCAAATATAATGCTAATAAGTTATTAGACTTACCTTAGGTATATCACTCATTAATTTAATGATGGCTACATTTGTAAGCGTTTAATAATCGTTGGTGTTCGTTTTATCATTATTACTTTGTTTATGGTAGATAATACAATTATATTATCCTTTATATAAGACTGGAATACTGCCTCGTATTACAAAGCAATCACTTAATTGGCAAGCTGCGCAGGGTGGTGTGACCCAGCTGCTTGCGAAATTTATTTTCCTTTAAAATGAGTTTATTAAAAAATTTAGTTTACATCTTTGTTGGCTGCCTTTGTTTCTCGTACCCTGGAACTGCTGCCAACATTTTCTCCGGTAAGACCTAATGAATCAGAAAACAATTTTAACTCTCTTTTTTAAAGAATACTACTTATTTTTTACCCCTTTAGGGAAATTTCCCAATCGGATAACCACAAGCCAGTAAGTGAAGTTAAATATTATTATATAAATGTACATTATAACAACTGATCGGGAAAAATTACTTTAACGCAGATTCAAAAACTGTCAGGCCACCATATATTTGTATAGTTAGCCCGCTCGAGTGTATTTAATTTTAGATAATTAAAAAATGGTGTTTTTCTAAACGGTAATAAAAATTCACAATATTTTAAGGTTGCTGTTTCCTTAGAAAAATTCATAAAATTAAACGTTAAGCTTATAAGCGAAAGATAATCACCATAGTCATCCATCTTGGCTATTAATACATGATAATCACTATATGTAGCAACGCATATTGTCTTCTAATATTAGAGGAGCCCCATTAGGACTTCTATTGGTTATAAAAAATATAAAAGGAACACCATTGACATTTTGTATTGTATTTGAGACATCTCTCATCTCACTATAATGTTTAAGTTTAATCTCAAGTGCAAGTTCAGCTCGGATTTTTGCATGACGTCAATGAAAATGTCAATATCAAGGTAAGCTTGGTTAGTAGCAAAAGCGAACTTAAATTCCTACAACTCTATTAGTTTATATCCCTGTGAATTGTGGTATTAACATTTCGGTAATTTAGTGCAATAAAGAGGAGGCGATTCACCACAATAAATGTTTAATGATGGGAATTAATGTCTCATATCAAAAATAAATATATTTATTTGCCGAAACATCTCATTCAGCAGAATTTAAACTTTTTAAATTTAATCCTACAGTTTAAACTGAAATTGCAATATTGCATAAATAATCAATAATCTCTGGTGTTTTAACCTTATCTTTAAGATAATTTAAACCTAATCTGCTCTGGGACTCGTCTCTTTTAAGAACAACGATATATATAGTTATATATACTACTTATACATTGTACATAGTTAAAGTTGATTAAAATTTTGTATTTTACATTTCAAATAATTTAAAATTTACCTATTTGCTAAAGGCCGGCTTATACATATGGATCCTACGTAAACGGCCCAGTTTGTCAGCCAGCTTATGAAACTCGCTATCCCAAGACGAGTAATGATGTTGTCTCGATTGTTCGCGAAGCAATGCTGAAAGGGCTAACGGTGAAAGCCTTTGGCGCACGCCATTCTGCGACAGATATTATCTGCACTGAAGGAATTCCTTTAAACATGAAATTCTTTCAGAAAAAAGTTATGAATCCTGATGGTTCGGCGACATTCGGTGCTGGTGTCGATGCTTATGATCTGGTATCATTTTTGAAAGAGAACAGTCGTGGCCTAGTTGCCCTTCCCGCTTACGGAAATATTACAATAGGGGGCGCTATAGGAACCGGTGCGCACGGATCCACTTTGAACTACCACTCGTCATTTTCGGAGCAAGTTAAAAGTGTAAAAATCGTTGATGGTTTGGGGATAATTAGAACAATCGATTCCGAATATTCTTTGAGGGCATTTAAAGTTCATCTCGGCCTTTTAGGGATTATTCTAGAAGTAACATTGAATACGGTATGTGTTTAATTGACAAAAATAATTAGCTTTAAAATATAATAAGCTCTAATATAAATATTTAGAAAAAACATGCTAGTACGCAATTGCGTAGACTTCTATTTGATTTCTATTGAATTGAAATGCACTAATACCAACAAATGTTTAAAATTAGGTTCCTTTCTACAAAATTAGAGCCCATAATTTTGCAATTTCGGATGACATTTTGCATGATGGCCGCCTTGAAACACTTGTCCGAGCCACAGATCAAATTTCGATGTGGTGGTTTCCTTTTCAGAAGAAATTAGTCGTTAGTAATTGGACAAATGTCGATGCCAGTACACCGGGTAGCGCATATACAAACTATATTGTCCAAGCACGTCTCCCTACAGATACATTGGCCACTGCTAACACTGTGGAGTATTTGCAAACACTCCCCCCGGAACAGGGAGCTGCTCTTATCAATGCCTCACAATCGGGTAATGCGAGTACAAGCTACAGAGGCCTCATAGGGGATCCTACTATTCCGCGTTATGCCCCAATTTACACTGAAGACGGTGTCACTGCATTAAATCCAGCGGTTGGCGATTGGTTCATGTTGATGAGCAATACTTGTCCTTCAGAAGGTCCTCTTAGATGTACTTTTGAAGGAGCAGTAAAAACGATAGATACAGAGTTTACGGTGGGAATAGACGAATTCCCAAGCGTTGTTGCTCGTATTGAAGATATTCTTTCAAAAACGCCAGCGGCATTTCCAGACAATGGAATGATTTTGAGATTTTCGAAAGCAACGGAAACGTACATGTCCGAGAGTTATGCAAAAGATGTCGTACACGTTGAATTCATCACCATTAAAAGACAGAATGAGTATGAAGATCCCAGGGCTTGGCTTCCCGCTTACCAAACTATGGCGCAATCTTTGGTATGCATGTTAAAATACTATAATAATGATCGAATCTAATTATTCTTTGTGATGCTCCGTGATTTGGCCGACTATACAATTCATTGACGACACTTATATTATGTTTCAGGCTATGGAATTCAGGGGACGTTCACATTGGGGCAAGTCTGGTTTGTATTACCACTCACGAGAAATGATCAATAGAAAATTAAGTACTTATGCACAGACCAAATTCGTCCTGGAAATGAACAGATACGACCCACTGGGGATTTTTATGAACAAGTTTGGCAGAAGATTAAGGGGTTACGGTACTGATCAAGACTTTGATCCTCAAACAGTTCACTGTGCCCTTCAAGATAATTGCATCTGTCAAAAGGACACTGACTGTGCTAGTTCACAGACTTGCGGAACACTTTTGGGATACAATTATAATGTTTGCTTATTTTCCTAAAATTTCAGTGCAAAATGAGATTTATGAGACAGACAAAAAGACAATAAACTCATAAGATCGAAGAAATGAACGATAACTGGTAGTTTTGTTTAAAATTCGATGATGTAAATAGCCTACAGAATTTACATAATAATGAGTAAGAATTGTTCCGTAATATGTAAAGGTCAAAGGTACGCCGTTCAGAATGCTTTAACTTTAAATCAAGTAACATTATTAATATTAAGTATTTATCGCATGTTATATACATATATTAATTTCACATTTTTGAAAGATACTATTATGTTAGTTAGGAATAATTAATCGTATCAAGCTTTTAGTTTGTGTATAGGTAGCTGATTAGATTTGAAAAGATCGTTAAAACTGTGTTCATAGTTCTGTTAACGTTGATAACAGTTTTGTTATAAGTGATAGCCTGACCCTTTTTTGAGCAAAGATTTATACAAAATCATCAATAGGACAGGAAATTAAATGATCCCTGGCAATTATGAGGCATCAATTGCATGTACTTAATTCTGGAAATTATTTTTCATCTTTAACCTATCTATAAATAATAGTTTGCCTTTTTCACACAATAGAGATTTCTCGTAGGACAGGACCCAAATGAATATTTCAACATTGTAGCAATTATACATCGTCAAAAATCTTTATCAATAATAATGATATATTACAGAATGTCTATTTGCAACATCAATCTAGCAGTTGGATTATAATAACTCCAGTTTTATTAGCAAAAACAACTAGCCCTTCATTTCATTATACTTTTCTCACTGTGTTCATCACCATGGGTTTTTTTGTGACGATTTAATTCTGGACGCTGCCTAAAACCACTGTCACAAATGTCGCACTTGTAAGGTTTCTCCCCCGTGTGGATTAGCACATGTAATTTTAAACTCTTAGAATCCGAAAAGCTCTTTCCACAAATGTCGCACTTATAAGGTTTCTCTCCAGTGTGACTTCTAATGTGACCTGTTAAAGTATGAGGTTGTCTAAAGGTCCGCCCACAAATGTCACACTCATAAGGTTTTTTCCCCGTGTGCGTTCTCACATGATCCTTTAAATTATTAGATTGCGAAAAGCTTCTTCCACAATATTCGCACTCAAAAGATTTCTCTCCGGTGTGCATTTTTACATGTCGTTTCCAATTCGCAGAAATACTAAATTTTTTCCCACAAATGGCACATTCAAATGGCTTCTCTCCAGTATGGATCCTGACGTGAACTTTCAAATCGCGAGCATCGCTAAAAGATTTCTCACAAATGCTGCATGGAAATGGTTTGTTCTCAGTATGGACCCACTTATGCACTTTCAATTTGTAGGAATCCCTGAAAAATTTCTCGCAAAATTCGCACTGAAAGTTTCTTTCCTTTAAGTGTATACTAGAAAGGTGCCTTTTTAAGCTTTTTTTATCCGTGAATGTTGCCCCACAAATATCGCATGTTAAAGGAGTCACGGGGCTTTCCATTTTTTCAATGTTCTCATTGTGAGTGCTACTATGTTTTGTCAGTTCCTCAGGAAGCACAAATGTTTTTTCACAAATGTCACACTTAATAACGTTTCCCTCCGGGTGGGTAAACACGTGTTTTAGTAAATGTCCACGATTTCCAAAACGTTTCCCACAAATGTGACATTTAAAAGGCTTCTCTCCAGTATGGACCCTGACGTGAACTTTTAGGTCGTGAGAATCCCTGAAAGATTCCCCACAAACGTCACACGTAAATAGTTTTCCCTTAGAATGCATAAGAGAAGCATGTCTTCTTAATCCAAGTGCATGTTTAAATGTTGCCCCACAAAAATTGCATTCAAAATTGTTCCCATTTTTTTCATTGTCCCTGGTGTGAGTTGAACCATGTTCTTGCAAATCCTCCGGGCGCCCAAAACTTTTTCTACAAATAACACATTTAAATATTGCTGCTTGTTCATCAGGATGGATTTTCATGTGAAATGTCAGTGTGGAAGGATGCCTGAACGATTTCCCACAAACGTGACACGTAAATGATCTCTCCATTAACTCCAAATACACAATAAATTTGTGTCTACTCAAACCTCGTGAAGTTTTGAAAGCTTTTTCACAAATGTCGCATTTATATACAGTCCTGTCATGGGATTTTTGTTTTTCCTTGTCCTCATTAGCTTTGTCTACAGTCACAGTGTGGGTTGAAAGATGTTCTTCTATATCTTCAGGGCGCCCAAAACTTTTTCCACAAATCTCACATTTGAATATCTTTGCTCGTTCACCAGGATGAATCCGCATGTGAGCTTTCAAATAGTAAGACTCTACAAAAGACTTCTCACAGACGTGACAAGGAAATAGCCTCTCCTTTAAATGTACGTGAGAAATGTGTTTTCTTAAGTCCCCTGCGCGAAAAAAAGTTCTTCCGCAAATATCACATTCTAAAACAGTAACAGGGAGTCCATTTATTTTAATTTCACATTTGCCCCTGTCCCCAGTGTGAGATATATTTGTATCCACTTTCAATTCGTCGGGCCCCCGTACTTTTTCTCCACAAGTGTCATAGCTAATCACTTTATTTTTCAAATGAACGCTCTTCAAGTGCATTTTCAATTGAGAGGAGTTCGGAAGTTTAATTCCACAAATGCCGCATTTAAAACCTCCCTCTCCAGTGTGACTTCTATGAGTGTGCCTAACTAAGCTGCCGGATTTGCGGAAGCTCCTCCCACAAATGTCACACTCAAAAGACTTCTCCCCCACGTGGGTTACCACGTGTACTTTCAAATCCCAAGAATCTCTAAGAGCCTTCCCACAAATATTACACTCAAATGCTTTCTCTCCAGTATGGATTCGCATATGTCTTTTTAAAGTTGCCTGCTTGCCACAGCTCCGCCCACAAATATGACATTCAAAAAGTTTCTCCCCCTCTTTTCCACAGGCTGGTTCCCTCATGTGGGTTAGAATGTGTACTTTTAAACCGTTAGAATCTCGAAATACATTCTTACAAATATCGCACTTAAAGGTTAAATGCTTCAGTCTCTTGATCTTTTCTTTGCGACCGCAGGAGGAAGTGTGAATTTTCAACTTATATGAGTAGGGAAACTTAATTCCGCACTTGCCACATTGAAATTTCTTCTCCTTGTGAACATTTCCAAGATGATTATTTAAACTCGTGGAACTTGCAAATATTTTCCCACAAATGTGACAAGCTACCCCGTCCAGCTTTTCCTCATTACAACGTGTTTGAAGATTCATTATTATAGTTGATCTGCAATTGATAAGCATAAATATCTTTTTTTCTACGCAAGTTTCACTTCTGATTTTAACTCCATTGCTTCTTTGAAGTTTCTTTTAACATTTCTCCGGAGTAAGGCTTCTCTGGGGTGTACTTTAGCAAAACGTTCTTTTTGTAACATATCGAAACATCTGCATGACTCAGCATGACTATAAGAAATATTAAATAAATACACATTTTAATTGGATGCATTTTTCATCGTCAATCGTCGATTGCGTTTTTTATATTAACTTGACTTCAAAGTGTCTAGAAAATACATTTTCCAAGAAATCTGGTAATAAATATTCTTATTCATTTTACAATACAATATCTTCAAAAGATGAAAAGGTATGTTTTATCTTCAACCTTTGAGCTTCCAGATATATTGTATGCGCTTTAATTAGCATTAGCAGTCCTCAATCCTAGTCTGCCTTCAGCTTTCTGGTGTCTGGACATCCTATCTAATTAAGATATACAAATATAAAAAATAAAAATTGGTTACTAATTAACTACTGAAATGCGTAACAAAGTTTTACAGATAAATTTTTACGTAATTATCAATTATAAAGCTTAATACATTGAATATTTAGTAACAAGTTGCTATAAGTTGTAAGTTGCCAATAAGTTGCTATCAAAACTTAAAGTTTTTTGATCTTTAAACGATCTTTTGATGTTTGACGATTCCAAGATTATTTACCCATTTTCTTATTAGGCTTCATCCTGATCCTGAAATCGGTAATCCCGCTCAACGTTACGTTTCCCCACAATTTTGTGAAAATAAATAATGTACATAACTAATGAACTGAACTTTTGATATTATAAATGTATTGCTGCTGTGCTGGTAATAGACTACATTTTTGTTTAGTCCAAGACAAACTTTCAGAAAATTTTGATTACCTACGAAGTTCGCGGTTTAACAAACTAAAATTTTTTGCTTTCTTTACAAGATAGTTGCATTCTCGGATTGCAATTGGTCTTTCTTGACCCCGTTGCTCCCTTCCGTAAACAGGATTACTGTTGAACGGATTAAGATGAACCGTTCCAACTCAGTATACATCCTTTGTGGGACGAGAGGACGACACCATGCTAATATGGGGTCATTCGGTCAACGGGTCACTGAGTTAGGTCAATTTGAAGGATACATAAAAGAAATGGAAAAAGTATTTTCCCCTACATTTGGAATGTTTTCTAAAGGTTTCTAAAGATAAAATATAACAATGGTTCAGTATGTACCTGTTCACAATTAACAGTTTGCACCTGTTCACATTCGCTACTTTATTACACACAGTTTTGCAATGTTTTATTATCAATTATATGAAACATTAAAAATGCGTTTTAAAAATTTAATTAATTAATATGATACAATACATACTACATACATGCCCATCAAAAATACTAGGTACTTAAGGCAGTCAAGATTCGGCTGGTGTGTAAATCCAGGGTTTTCTGGAAACTTAGAAAGTATTTTGTTGAGTGCAACGCCCAATTCACTATATCAGTTCACTTTATGTAGTCATATCATACCAAGATGTGAAAATGGAAAAGAAATGTCCGTAAAACGAACGATAATTGTGGGAGATATTTTAAGTATCTAAAAAGCATTTGGAGATTTGGGGATACGACAAAATGCACGACGATTCCGAATTTAGGGGTTAAACCCCCAAATGCAGACTGGTACCCTTTATTATTTATATGCCCCCTGGTGGGGTTAGGTTTGGCAAAGATATGCCATCGTCATCCCATCGCTATGTATTCAATGTCGATAATTCGGTGTACCTAATGTTAATATTGTCGTTGTTGGTGGGACTTTCTAATTGTAATTGTGTGACAATTTTATAAACTAATGTAGCAGTAAATATATATTTAGTACTTAACTATATTTATCAATGAACTAAATGTGTATGTATTTATGCTGCAGGGTGTGGGCCGATAATGAACCTAGAATAAATTCAAAGGAATTTAATCATTATTTGTATAAAATAATGGCATGATGGTATGAATAAGAATAAATCGTACAAACGGATGTCTCAATGTTTCGCCACAAGCAAAAATTTATTAAACATTTTTTATTAAACTACCGGTTTTGTTGATGAAACTAGTTTAAATGGCATATTATAGACATTTATTACTAATTTCCCAAAATCTCTCATTGCTCTATATGTAGGGTAAATTGAGATTCATATTTGGATTCCTTACATCATCACCTTCACAGCGATACCCCACTTGGCATATTATTACCAGCGAAGCTGGATATGCTTTCGTACAGTCAGTTCGTCCGTCTGTCCGTCTGTCCGTATACAAAATAACGCCCGAAGTATTGGACGGATTTCAACCAAACTTGGCATAAAT
>JAQFYC010007127.1:0-10996 GCA_034694165.1 Tomocerus mixtus
ACGAAATCTCAGCGTCTTCCTAGATAATTAACGTACATGTTGCAATGGCTTGCATTTCTTTACACAATACAACCATACAAGATAATCCTCCATTATAAGGAAAGAAAACATTGTGTTATTTCAACCAACAATAATTACAAATTGTAATTATTTATAAAATGTACACACATGAAGACGCGCTCTTGTTTTCATTTTTTTCTGGAATTATTAAAGATGTAAAGTATAAGTGTAGAGGTCTACAGAAATTAAGTTTACCTTAATTTATTTTGTAATTTACAGAAATAAGTGTTTTCATTGTGGCCATTTGTTCATCTCTCATTATTAATAATTTATTTAAGGTGATATTTTAGATAAAACAGGGAATATACCTACGTGAATTGGTTAGCTTATCAGTTTATGTAGGATGATGTAGGTAAGTTAGGCGAATTTAATGAAACTGAAAGCCTTTTGGATGAATGGTGAGCGAGTATGTGTGCTATAGAAGATAACAACAAAGTATATAACTTATATGCAAAGCTTAGATTGCAATGATAATAAACAATTTTAGGTTTGAGGCTAGGGCATTGAATTGTTGAATGGCATACAACTGCTAACAACTCACTTTTAGTTTATGTATTGCAATTCCTTAGTCCTCGCTTGAATTCACTTCCATTATAATCTTATATGCAGATACTATTCTATATTTTTCTTACGATTGTAATTATTACTATAATTGCTTGCATTTGGTTTGCCTATGCCTATATAGTTAACTTACATATTTAAGCATTTATGCAATAAACTGCCACAGTGCAATTATAATAATGCACTCTTAAAGTTATACGCAGCAGGAGTTCCCACAGTGGAAGCCAAACGTAGGCATTATCATTATTTATCCACGTGCCCATGTAAAACATACTTATTAATATAATGTCATCCTTTTTCGATTCTTAGAATGCTACTGTTGCGCAGCAATTACATTACACAGAATATTTATATTGTTATTATTATACTATATATGAGACAAATATAACATTAATTCTCCGTTTCGTAATTTATTTAATTTTAGAGGATATTAACTCGCATTTGTTCAAATCACTTGGTTTTTCAACAGCAGAATCATTTTGTAACCAGAAGAAGATGTGTTAATTTTAATTATACTTAAATAATATGACTTTCGTCATGTCCTATCTCCTTAGTTTTGTGTGGTTCAACGAAATGCTTTTATACGTGAATGCTTTGTTATATGAATGAGACATTAAACTGCATAACAAAAGCCATTCAGATGTGTCAGTTTGTCTTGCACAACTCTACCAGGATTTTATTTTTTGGCATAATATTTAAAAGATAATTATTTGACAATGCAACCAAATTTATTATTTTTTTTAAATTTTGCAACTGCATTTTGTCATTGTAATTTATAATCAATAAAACAATATTGTTTCAGTGCTTTAGAAGCTATAATTTAACCTTCAACTACAGTCATACTTGCGTATGCATGTATATATTTTTTAAACAACATAACTGATGCAAAGTATTTTACAGAGCTTGGCTACTCATTTAAGTGATTGCTATTTTACATTATGGTATATATCCAAATTAAAATGCTATGTAGAACCAGCAAAACAACTTTACATTTAAGTATTCCAACCACTACTGAATTAATTTTTAATGAGCATTTAGTCTATCTATATGCAAAAGATTTTCAGGATTTTTCAAAGGTCTAAATTTCATGTCATTGGGAACGGAATCAGGGGAATATACAGTAGAATAGCATATTGGTATCCATGGAAGTGAACCAGAGATGATATAAAGAAATTCCTGTTTACGGATTTCGGGTTCGTGTTGAATGGGAATTCCGGTCTCGTTGTTATCCCACCGAATGCAACAATAATTTTTAAAAATGGATTGCTAAGCGGATTTACAGCGTCCTTAAGCCACATGAGCATGAATTCCCAAAGTGCATATCGCACCACAAGTCTTAATTCTCAAAGTGCACATGCCACATTTTTGAAAATGTTCAGGAGAGCCAAAAACAAATAATGCATACATTTGCCGCCAAACGTTTTAACATTAAAACAGTTAACTTTGTAAATCTGCCATCCTTCACCTCAATGGTATTAAACCTGAAAAATGCAACACTAAATACAAAAAATTGCACTCTTTTTTATGGTGGTAATATCTAATTTTGTGCAAAATTGTGGGTTGGGAGCCAATGCTCAATGTGGGATATGCGCTTTTTGGGAATACGTGCCCATGTGGCTTAAGCACCTTGGGATCTACAGGGACGATATATGGAGTTTAAGTAGAATAGTAACGATAGTATTTACAGTAGCATATTTATACTTTATACTCATAGGGTAACCCTGTAACATACCCCTTCGACTGGAAATGGATTTCCTGCCCAAATAAAAACTTGACATCAAAATACACTGGCAAACCCACAAGGCTTAAAGTCAACTTTGTCCCTTTTGCACTAAACTAAAAATTATCATGTATAGACAGATTCTACTAATGGCTAGTAACATAATATTTTCAAATGATGCTACACCTCTCATAGAAATGGTCACTGACTGTTGTGTATGTTACGTACCATGCCTACAAACTAAAATCGTTATAGATAGCTATGATAGCATTTAACATAATATAAAGATACAACAAACTCCCTCCTCTTCCATGTTTCAAATTAACCTTCACTGACCATTAGATCGATAGACCCGTAAGTTGTATGCTGTTCTACGAAATGCTTTTCTACATACAAATAAATGCTTTGTTTGTGTAAAATACTTTGTTCAGAAGAATGAGACATTAAACTGAATAACAAAAGGCATAATATGTGTCAGTTATTGCTGGCACAATTATTTACCCGTCTTTCAGCATTTTAATTTTGGACATAATATTTAAAAGTTACAATAATTATTTGACAATACAATCAAAATCACTTTTTTAAATTTTGCAACAGAATGTATGCATTGTAATTTATAACCAACAAAAAATTATATTGTTTGAATGTTTTAAAATCTAATTAGGCTTTAAGTGGTCATATTTGTACTTGCGTAGGTCTATAAATCTTTAAACCTACAAAGTATTTTACACACGTTTTTGTATGTATGTTTTTGAGGAGGGTAGGAATTAACAGTCTCATAAAGTATTTTACATAACTTATAGCTACTCATTTAAGTGATTGCTATTTTAAATTTTGCTATGTAGCAAAATTAAAATGTTATGTACAGATAGAACCAGGAAGACAACTTGACATTTAAGTATTCCAATGGCAAATGAGTTAATTTTTAACAAGTAGGGCCATGAACATAATATCATTTGCTGTAGGCAAAACGTTATTTTGTTTACTTCGTTTTAGATTGAGGAGAGGGACAGAAAGAAAGAAAAAAGGGAGGCACATCTGGATATGGTATTATTCGTCCTAAACTAAGCATGCATAATGATTTTATATTTATTTTCTGCATAAACCTTTTTGAGTTATAGAACTGCAAACTCTGTAGACTTTATGCTTTATGTGCTTTTCAGGGATAAATGAGTAAGTTAGTTGCAAGAAGGAAAAAGAATAATATATAAAAGAGTATACACTTTCGCAAACTACATAGCAGATGTAAAGTATTTTACAGAACTTGGCCACCCTTTAGGTGATTGCTATTTTTTTCTTATGTTATGTAGAACCAGGAAGACAACTTTGCATTTACTTAAGTATTCCAATTGCAATTGAGTTAATTTTTAATGAGTACGGACATAAACATAATATCACTTACGGTAGATAAAAAGTATTTTTATTGACTCAGCTTTAGATTGAAGAGAGAAACAGAAAGAAAACGGACAATTCCATCAGAACATTAACGTCTCTAGGCACGGGAACATGATACCCAAGTTGGCAAATCTTGCGATAGAAAACTATTTTAAGGTTTTTGGCTGTTTGGGTTTTATTCCATGTGAGTGGAATATCAAGACACGTTTTGCTATCAACACGAAAAAGAAATGGAAACATGTATTCTTTGCATTCTGTGGTATCATCAATTTTTCGGTTTTGCTCTGTCTGACTTATTCATTCGTCAAAATTATGTTAACCAACACTTACTCCCCAGAAACGATGATAATGCTTATCTGCACCATTTCCTTTCTTCTTCTTTCTTCAGGATGTAATTATACCATACTTTCAAAAACACCAGCTGAAGGTGTCAACGCTCTCAACAATATTTTCCTCGTGGACGAGAGACTAACACGTAAGTGGTATTAACTTTGACTGGAGAATTAATATTCATTTTCTAAATATTTTTAACCTTAAATTAATAATTTAACTACTGTTGTCTAAATTATACACTTTTACTATTTAGGAATTAACACGTTAATTGGAAATTCAATCGAAAGACCAAAAATCGATATCCTTGGATTGGTAATGTCGGTCATATTGCCAATGGAAATGACAATTGCATTCCTGCTTTCTCTGTATGTAGCTCTTGGAAAAGCTCGCGATGTTCCTTTTTTTGTTCCCTTGTACATAACATCTGACCAACCTGTCACACTGCTTCATCTACTCAGCTTTGCATTTAATCTGTCCTTCACCTTTTTCCTAGCAATGACATTTATAGCTCCAACAGGAGTGGTCATTTTCACCGGCATCATATACGTTCAAATGCTCAACCATTGGACGAAGCGGATTGCCAACTTCAAATCCCAATCAATTCCACTTTACAATCAGCTTAAAGTCTTGAGTATGATATTAAATAACTATACTTCAATAGTGACTCAGCTATTGGCAGTTGTTGGTCAAACCGTGGGTGTCACGAGTATTTGTGGGACTATCAAACTATATGGTCCAATGGGCATGCCAAGCTACCTCTTCTGCCCCACCCTAGCCTGTGCTATAATGATACTTGCTGTATTTCTTCTACAACAAACTGTTGTAATGTATTCGCACTCGTTTGAATTTCTAAAAAAGCTAAGACAGAGCAACAACCAGGGAATACGAAAGATGTCTATAGCAATGCAGCCAGTTTTCGTCAGGGTGGCTTCCTTTGGATTTGTGGATCAATCTTTCTTTCTCACATATATTCGCTGTCTTGTTGATACAACTACAGATGTTCTGCTTTCTTTGTAGGACACCAATTGCCGAGGCAAATATGTAGGGAATAACATGTAAAAAAACCCTAAAAATAGAAGCTAATAAATTCATTACCAAATAGATGTTTAAATGGCCATTTTAAATGTATATGAATTTTATGACATTGGGAAGGGGAATATTTTAACATTTAGCATTGTCAAATACACGGATATTGACAATAACATCATGTTGATTTGCAATGGTAAATGCCTCTTAGTTGATTCTTACGATCGCAAGTCGTATGTAAATTCAAGTAATAAGTAAATAAATAATGCATGACAAAAGTGGGTTGTCGATAATTTATAACGAATATGTTGATTTCTTCAACATGCATACTTGGCTTGTGTGGCACACAGCTTCATTATTTGATTCAAACATGAATGGGTACCTGAGTATATATACCTACTAAATATACTTAAATATCACAAAATAAATACGAAAGGAGCGGAAACCAATTTTGAAATATGTAATACTCATGTTACTGAAACAAATCCTCGATTAAAAATTTAATGATAATTTCAAATAACTATTTCATTCTGGATCAATAGCCAATAAATAATTCAATGCCTTTGTGCTTTTCTTTTTTCGTGCGATTCTAATTTTTCCAAAATATTTTCTTCTACATATACTAAAGCTACAATATAAACTTAACGTATACCTGTGATAAACTTTGCTTAGCAATACTTCGCATTAAGTTAACTATTCATTCATACATACACTATATTATAAAGTTCAATGCAGTAAATAATAGAGTTGCTGCCTTGCTTCAGCAAAAACAAAAATGCAATTCATTGATAGAAGTAGAGGAGCCTGAACAAAAAATTAAATAATTCAGGGCCAACTATCGGGTGCTCTATAATATTTTATTTTAAAAGCTACCAATATAAGCATAGCATGCATGCCACAGGCTACAGTATGCAGTAAATTACGATTAAGCCGTAGGCTTAAATGTGATTTCATATAATATGCTTTTGGTTTAATTGTAATATAATGTAATGAAGTTCTCTATACTCACCATGTGAGGAATTCCATACCAGGACAAAAGCTGTGCTACGCTAATATTATTTTATACTTAAAGGAAAAGGGAGCACAGGAATTTTATTGTGTAATTCTTCAATTTCTAGTGTATTGTATTGCATTTATTATTAAATTAAAATAGAATATACCAATGCCACCCATTGTATGTTTACAAGACGAAGTATAAAAGGTTTCAGTTTAAAGGCACATAAAAAACTTTAGAATAGAAAATTGCAACATTCGTGATGTAATACATACATACCTGTTTGTGGGACATACAGTAGGATATCTATGCGCAATACAAGGTAAAAATAATCTAATAAACCGTGCTACGAATATTTTGGTGGATATAATAAAGGTGGTAAAAGTTAAAATGCATTGCTTGAGACCATCCCGGCTGAAGAACGACTTTTGCATCCATACGAATGTGACATTATTGATATTAATAAGTATATTTATTCGATGATAAACGGCCAAAGATTTTACATCTAGTCAGGGTATCAATATATCTACCCAGAAAATAATTTCGGGCATGACTTTTCCAGTTTAGTGTCATATAGAAGTACTTTTTCCAGAAAATATCAATAATATTAGTGTATCTAGAGCCCTCCCTACTCTGGGCACGGCCATGCATTTATAGCACATCTTTACATTTCATTATTACATTCAACATCATTACATTTCACATGGTAAGACAATGTACCTAATACACAATTAAATTGTTTAACAAAAGCTATTTGAATGTGTCAGATTTGCACAACAATTTTTTATCCATCTTTCGATATTTATTTGGCAACACAACACAGCCAAAATCGATTCTTAGCGTAGTCCCATTTATTTACAGATTTGATATTGGTATCTGTATTGGTATTTATTTCATGAATGTTACACTATACACTATACATACACGGGATTACAATTAGTTTTAAAGATTAAAAGAAATTTACATAAATATTTCGTCAGTTACCTATTAATAATTAATACTTAATAACTAACACACATTATAAATTCAACTTTGACTTAGACTAATTTAATTTGTAGTGACTTGAATATGCAAAACGGAGTTAAGGAGCCCGACGGAAGGTCGGACTAATGTGACTTCTTGGAAGAAGTTTTTAATTTTGCTACAACAGGCTGACATTGTAATTTATCTACAGCACGCTGACATTGTAATTTATAATCAATATGAAAAATAATATTTTTTAATGACCTATACCTTTTAAACTACATACATATTGGATGGATGTGAAGTATTTTACATAACTTGGCCAATGGCAACCCTTTTCAGTGATTGCTATTTTAAATTGTTTATGTTATGTGGAAAGAGGAGGACAACTTTACATTTACATGTTGCTATCAGAATTTAATTAATTTTTATTGAGTATGGACATGAATATTATATAATTTGCGGTAAGGAAAAGTGATTTTATTTAATCCGCCTTACATTACATTGCGGAGAGAGTCAGAAAGACGGACAACTCCATCAGAATCAGAACGGGAACGTCTCCGGACATGGGAACATGATAACCAAATTAGTATATCTTGCAACAGAAAACTATTTTAAGGTTTTCGGCTATTTTGGTTTTATTCCATATAGGTGGAATGCCAAGACACATCGTTGTATCATCTCGAAAAAGAAATGGAGACATGTAGTCTTTACATTTTGTGGTATCATTAATTTTTTGATTTTGCTCGCATTGATTTATTCATTCCTCCGGGATTTAAACTCAGGGATATTCAATAGCTCTAACTCAGCAGTCAGGATCATAATGTATATCTGCACCATATCCTTTCTTCTTCTCTCTTCAGGATGCAACTACACCATATTTTCAAAAACACCAACTGAAGGTATCAACACTCTCAACAATATTTTCCTCTTGGACGAGAGACTAACACGTAAGTGGTATTAACTTTGACTGGAGAATTAATAATCATTTTCTAAATATTTTCAACCTTAAATTAATAATTTAATTATTGCCTAAATTAGACATTTTCACTATTCAGGAATTGATCAACTATATGGAAATTCAATCGAAACACCAAAAATCGATATCCTTGGATTGGTAATGTCGGCCATAGTGCCAATGGAAATGACAATTGCATTCCTGCTTTCTCTGCATGTGGCTCTTGGACAAGCTCGCAGTGTTCCTTTTTTTGTTCCCTTGTATATAACTCCTGGCCAACCAGTCACACTGCTTCATCTACTCAGCTTTGCATTTAATCTGTCCTTCACCTTTTTCCTAGCAATGACATTCATAGCTCCAACAGGACTGTTCATTTACTTCCCGGCCATATACATTCAAATGGTCAACCATTGGACGAAGAGGATTGCCAACTTCAAATCCCAGTCAATTCCACTGTACAAACAGCTCAAAGTTCTGAGTATGATAGTAAATAACTATGCCACCATAGTGACTCAGGTATTGGTAATTGTTGGTCAAACCTTGGGTGTCACGAGTATTTGTGGCACTATAAAACTACTTGGTCCGATGGGCATGCCAAGTTATCTCTTCTGTCCAACCCTTGCTTGTGTTACAATGACGCTTACTGTATTTCTTGTACAACAAAGTGTCCTAATGCATTCGCATTCGTCCAAGTTTCTAAAAAAGCTAAGACAGAGCAACAATAAAGGAATACGAAAGATGTCGTTAGCTATGCAGCCGATTTACATCAAGGTGGCTTCCTTTGGATTTGTAGATCAATCTTTCTTTCTCACATATATTCGCTGTCTTGTTGAAACAACCACAGATGTTCTGCTTTCTCTGTAGGGCACTAATGTAAAAAATTCTAAAAATAGACCCCATTAACTTCATTAGCAAATAGATGTTTTAATTACCACATTAATTGTATATGGATTTTATGACACTGGGAAGGTTATTTGTTTTCTATGTGTGTATTTGCTAAAACAAATTATTATATTGTACAAATATTGACAAATTATAAAGGAATACTATTATTATATTCTGTGTCAATGGCAAATATATGTCAATTGATTCTTAAGATCCAAAGTTGTATAATATGTAAAGTAATAAAAAACGCATGACAAAAGTACGTCGGTTGTCGATAATTATTTAAAATAATTCATAAAATATTGTAACGCAAGCAATTCATAACGAATGTAGATTTAACCAACATGCATACAAGAGTGGCACACGGCTTCACTTTTTCTGTTTTAAATTATGTGATTCAAGCATGAATACCTGGGTACATAAATAATAAATATACTTAAATATTGTAAAATAAATACTAAAGAGAAGAAGCCATTGAGATTTGTGTAATATCCATGTTGTTGAAACTGAGATCTTTGATAAAAAGCCTTCAATTTCATTCAATTTCATTCTGGATCGATACCCAATAAATTAATAAATGCCTTTGTGATTTTAATTTAATTTTTAGGTGCTTACAGTGCCCGTACTCATACAACCCGCCGATTCGAGGTGCATATTTGGGGGATTTGTAAATTACACAAACTTCCCGCACCGCGGCCATTTGGTCAATTTGTTTGCCAACACTAAAGTAAACCCCTATACTAAAAAGTAGTAATCCCAATAACAAAGAGACAAGGAGATTTTCACGCATCAAAAATATGAGGGTTGCGCATATGTCTCGTTCTTTTGTTTTGATTTGTTTGTTGCCTAATTTACCTACTTACTCAATTTTGTCTATCTCGCGGGTAACGTTCTATCTGAGTGAGCCATTTTCAAGTACATCTAGAAAGTTTTATTTATAAACCAATCAAGATAACCTTAAGTCATATATACAATACAGACTATATGATATAGTTGAATACAGTAAATAAGTTGTCGCTCCACTTCAACAAAATCAAAAATTCAATTCATTGATAGACGGATAGGAGCCAGAGTAAATATTAAATAATTCAGAGTCAAGCTTTTATAATATTAATTATAACTATCGGGTTAAAACATCTATTTTATTAAAGTTGGGCAATTCATTTTAAAAGCTACCAATGTGAATATATCATGCCACATTATGCAGTACATTACAATTAAACCAGTAAACCTTAAGCCGAATGCTTAAATGTGATTCCATATCATATGTATTCATTCGGTTTATTCTAATCCACCTTGCGATGAATATCATGCCAAGACAAAAGCAGGGTAACGATAAATATTACTATGCTTAATGGAATCAGGAACATTATTGTAGGTTATTCTTCAATGTCCATTTACTAGTATAGTTATTACATTTATTAATTTAAGAATTTAACATAGGTCTTGCCAATGCCACCCAATACATGCCTACAAGACACTAATCACAATGTTTTATTAGAGGCAAAACCTCCTCGTAGATATACCACTAAAGGCACAGCTCTAACTCTAACCGCCAAAGCGTCGACTCGTCCAAACCCAGCACGTCTGTAAAATGACCTGCACCTTCAGTTTGAAGAACATTCGGTCTTACTGCCTCTTCACGGCATGTTCTCTACTCTACTCTCTCTGTCTCGTATTATATTATTAATTCTATTGTTAAATCCTAAACTGTGCTACAGATTATTGTCCTATACTTAACTGTCTGAATTACCTAATTCAATTATCTATAAACGAACAGTAATTAATTCAAACATTAAACTCTATTTATTGACATAGACGACGGCATTCCGCATGTAAGTTATAATAGGCAGAACTCATCATCGTGCTCATAATCGTATTCATCCCCATTTCATCAGTATTGTTAGTTAGTATACAGGAAAGTGTATAACAGTTTCAAATTTAACTACAGAATAAAAAATTTCAGAATTCGTGAGGTAATGCAAACCTATTTATGGGATACATAAATAAGTAGAATAAATATATACAGGGTTCACCAAAAGTCGCGCATCAATGGGACTACTTTAATGCACAATTTTGGTGCCATTCAAATGATAAATAA